>PVIC010003563.1:0-68278 GCA_004025085.1 Thryonomys swinderianus | reverse complement strand
AAAAAAAAAAAAAAAAAAAAAAAAAAAAAAAAAAAAAAAAGAGAGAGGGAAAGGGGGGTGGGGTGGGGAGAGAAGATTGGGAAAGAATGTAAATCAGTGCAAAGGCCCCCTTCTATTCCCAGTATAAAACAAAACAAAACAAAACAAAATGATCTACATTAGTTTGGTGGGGCAGAAATGAATTCCACTGAGGGACATGAAAAGTTACTGGTGCTAGACCCCAAATAGAAAACCAGATGAAGTGAAAAAAATAAATAAATAACCTAGTGGAGATACAGCTGGAAAAGAGTAGAAGAGAAAACACCTGGTGGGAAATGCTGGGACTGTTGGCTGTGCCGAGCTCCTTCACTAGGTTCTCTCTTTCTGCACTAAAACCCCCAGGAGTGTACAGTGGAACTGAAGGACAGAGCCAGCCAAGGCGGCGGGTGCAGGGGGAAGGTAGGCTGCCTCAGGGGAAGGCTGCGCGTGGGGCAGGAGGTGGAGAACAAGGGCACAGACTCTGGCTACAAGGCGAGTCCAGGCGACACCCGGGGATACTCAGAATTTACACAGGCACGCTAAATGACAGCGCTGGCGGATGACATCTGTCCCCAGGCCCCCTGCTCACTGCCACAGTTTTAAGGGACCTCAGAGACATCCCGATGGAGATGACCGCAGGGACCCGGGGCTCCAGGATCCCAGGAACCCCTGTGTGCCGCATGAATAAAGTCCAAGGGAGGCGAGGAGAGAAAACGCGGGTCCCTCAAGTGCTTTGTGTGAGGCCCAGAGAGAAAAGGCCTTTCTTTTCCAAAGAAAGGGATGGAGAGGATCATCCCCGGGCTGCCCAAATTGTCAGTAAAAAAATCTCTCTGCTCGGCCCCTGCCTAGGGCGCTCGGGGTTTCCTGTGCAGCAGGCAAGGGTCCCAGCGTGTCAATGTCACGCACCAGCCACAGCCTCTGAAATGTGCCGCAACCCAAAGAGAGGCTTTTAGATCTTCCTAACCGGTGGGATTGGCTGAGCTCCAAGCCAATTATAGCTACATCTCCAAGGTGAAGAGGGACACAGCAGACATCTGGGTTCCATTTATAATCCCGGCGCTCCGGGAAGATGGAAGGACTTGTGTGCGGGTGCTGAGTGCGGAGCCCTGGGAAGGCCCTGCTCGGGAGGTTCTTACGGGCACTTTCTTGGCTGTCAGCCACCCAGCGGCGTGGGGCAGCTCAGGCGTGGCCACTCCGCCCTCCCTGCAACCCCTGAAAGGTGTCCCAGGACTTCTCCTGCATGCTTCCATGAAGGACCTGGGCAAGCAGAAAATTGAAGCAGTCAGCAGGAAACCTACAGAGATGCACCCAGGAATGGACCTGGTGTTGCCGGTGGGCTGTCATGACTCTGGGGGTGAATGTGGGAGACAGCCACCAGGAAACTGGGGGGTCAGAGGAGATGGGGAGCCCTGACCTGTCTTACCCAATTTGAGTGGTATGTTCATGGAAAGTTCCTTGATCGTAGGTTCGGGATCAGCTACTACACCTTTGGTGTTCCTGAAACATTTGTCTGAGAGGTTCCATGAGCTCTGAACACAGTCTGGACAGCAGGAGACAGACATGGAGAACAAGGGGGATTAACCTCCCATCTGCTTTCACGGTTTTGCTCCTCGGGACACAGGAGAGGGGTACAGTAGGGACAGGGACAAGGAGGCAGACAAATAGGGAGAGAAAACAGAAGAGAGGGTGGGAGAGAAAGAAGAGGTAGCAGAGAGAAAGAAAGAGAGGGAGAGAGGCCCTATGATGAATATTCAATCCAAGGAGCATGGGGGTCTCTCTGCATATGCAGGTGGGGTGCAGTGTGACTTTGGGGCACCGAAGACTCCTGAGCATGCAGTGAGCAGAAGGCATTACTGATGGGGAGATGAAGTAATGCAGAAATCTGCATCACCAGCCTCCAAGAAGAGAGTCCCGACGTTCATAGAAGACACAGGTTGGGCTTAACATAAGACCTGTGTGATGATTGTCAGTAGGAATATTCATCCTTCTGGAAAAGGTGATTCACCTCCGGGAATGCAAACTGTGAGAGAGTTCTGTGACTGAAACAAAATACCTGAGGCCCAGTACTTTATAGTGGAAAGAAGTTTACTTAGTTCTCAGTTGTAGAAGCTTGAAGTCCCAATAAGGAAGTCTCATCAGAAGGAGTCTGGTGAGGGCCTCAGACTGAGAGCAATTGCATAAGTGAGACAGGAAACCAGACTCAGGAATGGAACCAGCCTTTTTCTTTTATAAAAACTAGCTCTTTTGAGAGCAAGTGGGGTCCCAAGAGAAGTACCTTCCAAGGGTTCCCCTCTCTTCCCAGTGACCTAACCATCTCCTTGTGGGCTCCACCTTGTAAAGATTTCACTCCTTCAACGCTGTCAGTAGGGCAATCACACCTCCAAACCACCAGCTTCGTGAGGGGAACAGGGCTATTATGGGGTGAACTGTGTCCCCCAAGGAGATACATCACAGCTATAAACCTTGGAAACAGAGTTAAAATAAGTTCATGCGGGAGTAGAACACGGTCCTCTGATCCAATGTGACTTGTGCCTTATTAGAAGAGACGAAGGAGAGGCTGGAGTGAAACTGCCCCAAACCAAGGGACACCAGGGACGTGCAGCCACCATGACAGGCCCGTAGGTGTCGGGGAAGCATTTTCGTCCAGAGATTCAGAAGGAACATGGCTCTGCGTGACACCTTAACGCTGGACTTCCAGTCTGCAGAAAAGTAAGGTGTGAACTGTGTGTTGACTGAGTCACCCATTCGGGCAGCCCCTTAGGGGACCGAAAAGATTATCTTCACGTCTTTCACGTCACTGTTGCCAAGAGGGGGAATAAAACTAAATGCATTTGCTTTGATTGGTGCTGGCAGACTCTAAGCGAATTCCTGACAGTGGAATTTGACTTCAAGAAGGTAACTGGAGTGCTTGCTTGTTGAGACCACAGGAAGGCGGAGTTCGTTCAGGCTGGCTCTCAGACAGTTCCACATAGTTCAGGAGCCACTGATGGAAGATGGCGGATGAACAAAGATTCTGACAAGCCCTCCAGCCGGGGTAATCTCTCTCCCATGTATGTTGGCAGTATTTCCCTCACCCTGAAGAAAAGTGTTTGGTTTACTTGTCCCCTCTTGTTTCATTTTTGCAAAATGTGCTCTTTGCCATCCCTGTTAATCCCTAAAGCAGAGAGCTGGACATTTCCAACAAGACTCTCAGGTGAGGAAATCCAAATACAAAGAACACAGCATTATTCTTCCTCCTTTACTTTTTTTTTTTGCTTTTTGAGACAGGGTCTCGCTTTGTAGTTCAGGCTGGCCCTGAGCTCATTATGGTGCCCAGGCAAGCCGCCGCGAACTCAGCAATCCTCCTGTCTCTGCCTCCCGAGTGCTGGGATGACAGGCGTGAGCCCATCCGGCACTGTGGTATGCGGTGTTGATTGTTGGTGGGCGTGTCTCCACGCCCAGCATTATATGTGGTTATCGGGGATCGAACTCAGGACCTTGCGCTTGCGAGGCAGGCGCCGGAACCACTGAGCTAACCCTCCGGCCCCTTCCTCCTTTACTTTTAGCTATTCCAATGGGCACAGGGGAAAGATGAGCTGTTTTGTGTGTGTCTGTGTGTGTGTGTGTTAGTCTTTTCAGAATGGAAAAAAAATCAAGATCTTTGTGTCTCATAACGTGTTCAAAGACCTAAGTAAAAGTACAAATGTTTAGCCGGGCGTGGTGGCTCACGTCTGTAATCCCAGAGACAGGAGGATTGCTGAGTTCGAGGCTTGCCTGGGCTACATAGTGAGCTCAGGGCCAGCCTGAACTGCAAAGCGAGACCCTGTCTCAAAAAAAAAAAAAAAAGTACAAATGTTTATTCTACTTGTTGATTTATTGGTTGTCCTTTTTATTTATTTCTTTCCAGCGATGTGATGTATGATTTGCATTCAGAGATCCATACTGAAACAGTCTTGAATAACAAAGAGAGAAAAAGAAAGCAAAAAGACTGATGCTGAGAGTAGCTTGTAATTGCAAAAGTAGTTCCTTCTCCACTTTTATAGTATGACCTCACTGGAAGTCTGTCGTGGTTACCCTGGTACACATGAGACCGGGTATCCCTGGCAGGAACCCACAGATGGCCTCAGAGTCCAAGGAGGCTCCCAGAATCCTCCTGGCCTGAGGCCAGCAGGGAGGGGGCTGGGATACCCACCATCCCTTCAGTCACAATCGAATAGTGTTTTTTCTCTCTACACAGTGGGGAGGCAGAGGGCAGTCCTAAAAGGCTGACAAGTATGTCTGCTACCTCTACCATAAAACCTTACGTCAGTCTCAGCTTTCGTCCTGTGTTTGTGATAAGCAACAAGTCCCAGGAAACACTGAATAACACCTTTGATTTCCTTAAAACAATTCTCTAGCTGAGCATTTGAATCTCAAAATGCTCTTCAAGTCCTAATAGCTAATCACTCATCCACCCACGGTCTTCCTTCCCTTCAGGCTAGACTGGGGGTCAGACTCTAAAGCCCGGAATTCTGGACATCACAGGGGGATTCTTTTTTTCTGTTCCTTTCTTTGTTTCTCCTTGAGATCTCCCTTTTCTAGTTAAACTCTAGCATGGGTACACTGAAAGAGACCAGATGAATGTGGACTGGCTCGTTGAAGGAGAGAAAATATTTTTTTACTGCTTAGGGCCTCTGAAAAATAAATCAAGTCAAGACACTTTGTAGCTCAAGGAAAAGCACCAAGTCCAGGCTCCAAGCCCGGGGTCTTTGTTTTTGCCTCTAATTGAGTGGCGAGCAAGGACAGCAGGCTGTGTGGTGGGAATCCCACTTCCCAGATTCCGCCCCTGGGGCAGAGCAGTCCAGCCTGCAGAGGAACCCAGAACTTTCCAAAGCAGCACCCGCGCGCCGACTTGCAGGCTTGGTTTGGAGAAACAAGGAGAGCGTAGCTAAGGTGTGTTTGTGTGTGTGTGTGTGTGTGTGGGGGGGTGATCTGAGAATCCCTTAAGGAAGGAAGTGGGGTCCAACCCCGCAGCGAGAGAGGGAATTGCGGAGGCCGCGCGGGAGGACAGGGGCGCACCGGCGCGCGCGGGTCGGGAAGGCGCGCGTGACATCACGCCGGGCCCCTTCCCCTGCCGGGTGGGTGGGGCCTGGCTCGGCGGGCGGGCGCGGGGTCACCGAGGGGAAGAGGAGGAGCGGGCACGGATGTGTCTGTGCGAGCGCGGGGAGGGGCGTGGGCGGGGAAGCAGTGCGCGCGTGGCTGGGGCGCCCCGGCTCCCCCGGCCTCCTCGGAGCCCGGCCTCCGCGCCGCCCGCGTCGCCCCTGGGATCCGCTCCCGGGGCGGGGACCCGCGGGGCGCGGCCTACAAGGAGCGAGAAAGCAGAAGTAAGGCGAGAGCGGCGCTCCAAGTTTTCCCAACTTCGCCCCCTGCGGCGGCGGCGGCGTCCGGCTGCTGGGCGCGTCGCCTCCGAGCCGGAGAGTGGCCGCGAGCCGGGGACGGGGCGGGGCGGCGGCGGCGGGCGGAGGAGGGGAGAGGGAGCGCGAGAGGAGTCCGGCCACATCTGTTAAAACTTGGGGGAGGAGGAATGCGGGAGGAGGAGGAAGAGGAGGCGGAGAGGCGCGCCGGAGAAGCGCGGGAGGGGAGCGCGCCGCGGGGACAACTTGTGCACCGGTGAGTAGCGCGGGCGGCGCGGGCCGGGCGGGGGGCGCCCGGCGGGAGGGGACCTCGCTCCGGAAAGCGGCTCGGAAGCCCGCAGGGCTGGGCGGTGGGGGTTCTTTCTTTCCCTCTTCTCTTCCCTCCCGCGGCGGAACCAAATCAGAACTGTCACTCACGGCCTGTGAGTCAGAAGGGATCGGATTACACGATCTCTGCAACTGATGCCCGAGCTGCAGGAGCGGGCGGGAGCGGGCCGGGCACACTCGCGCTCGCGCACCCAGCCGCCTCCCGCGCGCCCGGCCGCCCGAGTCCCCGCACCATGCCCGCGGCGGGCGCACCCCGCGCCCAGCCCCGCCGCTCGCGGTAGCCGCCGCCGCCCGTTCGTCCGCGCCCCAGACCGGGTCTATGGGACGCTCGGGGACTTGACAGCCACCGCTGCGCCGCAGGTAACGTCCCGCCCGAAGTTCTTTGTTTTGCGGCCCGCAGCCGGGTCCCGCGGCCGCGTCCCCGGCCTCCGGGTGCAGAGGTGGTCCCCGGCCGGGGGGCAGGATAGGACGGAAATGGCTGTCACCGGGCGCCTCGATGGAGGGAGCCTCCATACGGGTCACGGCAAGTCTTCCATTCTCTCCCACTCTCTTGGGAGTCCCTCCCCGAGTGTCCGCCCCGCCGGCCGCGCAGACGAGGTGCAGAATCGCACATCCCGCAGCGGGCGCCAAGTTTGCAGCGGTGGCCGCTGCGCCCCACATCTCCACTCCTCCAAGAGTTAAAAAGAGTTCCGCGAGGCCCCGGGCCCCGCTCGGCCCCCTGCGTTCCTGGCTCCGGCGCGGGGCGCGCACGGCCCAGGGACGCGCGGAGGAGGCGGCGGCGAGGTCGGGACGCGCGGTCGCCGTCGCTGCGGGCGCTCTGGCAGCCCGGGCTCCTCTTCGGAGGGCGGGGGTGCGGCGGGAGCGGATGGAGAGGCGCGCCTCCGTCGTCAGAGAGGAAAAGTGAAAGTTGTACCATCTGTACGTGATTTGGGATTCTCTTTTATTTCTTTTCCTTTCTAGGAGCAACACACACACACACACACACCGCGCGAACGCACACACACACACACACACGCCCCGCACGAACAAAGTAGCCGTGGCCTTCCTAGCAGTCATTTTCGAGGTTGGCTTTACACCGAGGGGAGTGGAGAGCGCATCCCTGCAGGGACAGACGCTCTCCAGCATTGCAGGAAGGAAACAACCGGGGTGGGGGGCGGAGAGGGAGCACTTAGTGATCCCCAGACTTGGAGAGTTTGTGAAGCGACTTTCTAAGCAGATTGCTAGGTCGGGACAATCCACGCCACGCCTGGCTTTTTATCCTTTTTCTGAACTTTGTGCTCACGTGCGCTTTCTGTAAGATGCCGTCCCCCAGAGGCACCGACCCCCCCCCCCCAGGCTTCGGGGCCGACTGTGTGCAGAGGCTGGAGAGGTTCCCTCCGAGGCGTTCCGATCCCGCCCCTCCACTTCTTATCTCCCCGCTGGAGACTGCCGGATAGATTCTGGCCTTGGGTATGGTGCTTGTGGCCCTCCGCCAGTTTATATGTACATATATTTATGTAAAACATTTTCTCCCAGCTCTCTGCCAGCTGTTCCACATTTTCCAGCTGCCACATCAGTTTGAAATGATGGACTGTCCGCGTCTCCGAGTGAAAAAGCCCTTTCCTTAGAGGTATGGGGGGCCGGCCCATGAAAATACAAGGACGGTGCCTTTAGTATGTGAGTTCTGCAAACACCTTCCGCTCCTCTCCCTCTGCTACTGAGTTAGTCTTTCTAGAGTACAATAGGGACACTTGGTTGAACATTCAAGTAACTGGGCTTGTCCCTCTTAAATGTGCTTTTAGCTGAGGTTTTTTTTTTTTCTTCATCTTTTTTTTTCTTAGATCCTTCAAATATGTGTCTGGTGGAAATAAACGAACTTTTCAGAGAAGAGTCGCGGCTGAGCGCGTTGGGCACACACAGCTGGTGGGGGGGCTGTGCCGTGGCAATCTGAAGTGATCTCATGCGAGTCTAAGGCAGGGACGACTCTTCCTGTCTGCGGCACACTTTTTGTGTGGTTTGACTTCTTCTCGTGTTATAGACCAAAATCTTCCAGAATTGGCCTAAAGTATTAATTTTGAGTATTTATGTAATTGCTCTGTAATTCGAGTAGGTGCCTTATTGATTGATTCCTGTAATTATTTCATTTAGGTTTTAAATTAAAAATTAATAATAGTCTGACAGTTTCTTAATTACATGTGTCAAGATTATTTTGAAGGAGGAAAATGCCGTGTTTTAAGATAGTGGAAATAACTCCTAAATTTCTTCGTTTTTCTAAAGCGGAGCAGAATTTTCAGTTGAGGGGATTTATTAAATCAGTGGTGATTAGTTTTAGCGAAGGGACCTATGGGAGGTATCCTTAGAATTTACGTTAGGAAATACTGTTCTTAACCTGATACACAAATACGTGGCCAGTTAGGTTATAGTCAAACCTAAAACAAACATGAAATAACACTTAAATTAGTAGGAATAGCATATTTATACAGAGAAGAGAGTTTATTTTGTACTATAAAGCTATTTAATTAGAAACTCTCTGCCTAAGGGGAGATCATTTCAGGAACTATAATTCTTAAAGTCAGCCCAGGGAAGCTTTGGTTTAAGATGCGTGAATGAGTTCAACGTGAGAAGTGCTAGTGAAATTTCACACAAGCAGAAGCACTTTAAAAGGTAGAGATTTCATTATTGCTAATAGGCTGGTAGCATTGGCCCTGACGCCTACCAATTCCCTGTGCTTTTAACATGCTTGTGTTCCTTGATTGAACCCTGATACACACACATTTTTATTGTATATGTCTCATTTGCTGAGGCCCACAGACAGAAATGAGAAAATTCAGCACTGATGAAAAATGGCCCTGTTCAGTTATTTCATTACTTATTTAATGAAAGAATTGTTAATTTATCAATTTGATGCCCTAGCCTAAAAGTTGGATTTGCCTTTGTTTCTTCGCCAGCGAAGTTTCCTTAATTACCTGCATGCTGTATGGGTTTCATGCTTCCTCTAAGCTCCCCTTTGAGAGGTCCTTGCTCCTGTGTAAGGTATCCTGCTTCCTGAGATCCCCTCCCCCCGGGGGGCTGAGGGCAGAGTTTGGGAGCTTATGAAAGGAAACAATTTAATGATCACCCTTGCATGCACCCACATGGAGACAGCAGTGCAGTAAGAAAAACCAGTCTTGAAGGAGAAGTGAATCAGTGAGTCATGAAATGCCCAAGAAAACCTTAGTAATGGAATGTTAATGCTTTTAGACTATAGTAGATTATCTTAAAAGTCAGAGGTTTCTTCTTTATGCAATTGTTGTAAATCCCCAGCTAGAGGACTCTTTGAAGGGGATTTTAAGTTCTGCTGGCATCCGTATTCCTCGGTTGTCTGCTGTGTTTTGGGAGATACAAGAAATTTTCTGCAAACTTAACATCACGAGAGGCAATTAAAAGGCTGAAATGACTACAGAAGAAACAAATACATATGTGTTTGTTAAGCAAAAGATTCCACTCTCATAATGATCCTAGGTTGTCTTCTCATTAATAGCTGGCAGGAGCCCTCACTTTCACGTTGTCATTTTTCTAGATAAAAATGGATCTGTTCTAGTTTCAAAGCAAATAAGGGGAGACAGAATAAACAACAACAGGGCAGGAGTACCGCTGCCAACTTTTTCAAGTACTTTCAGTGTATTTTTCATCTTTACTTTTATTTGATGGCCCTGTGAAATAGAGCTGTAGACTGGCGAAGACTTTAAATGAAATTTCACACTTTGATGATTTTTTTAAACTTTGATATATTGACAGCAAAAGGAGCTGCAAAGCTTTTATAGAGCTTGAGCAGTAACGCCAAGCAGCAGTCAAATGTCTCCCTGCATTTGTGTTTAACTGCAGAAGAAAAACATGTCCATGGGCAGTGGAGGTTCTTATCAACCCCCTAATCCCAGATCCCAGTAACCCTGGAGGGCATGCCTCAGATCTCACTGAAATCACTGCGGACTCTCACAGTTTGCAGATTAAATATGCTATGTGTTCCTGGCTCCAACAACAGTTTTATGAGCTCACTAAGCTTCCTGTTTTAAGATCCTTTTCTTAAGTTTTTAGGACGTGCTGAAGGCAATGTTGTGTGGAGTTAACTGGCACTTGTTAATTTGGAGACACTTGAGATATTTCATTCTCTCTTTTAAAATTGCCAAAATTATTATTTCTAAATGGAAAGGCTAATTAATGCCAGGAAGAGGGGAGAAAAGCTGTTGGATAGAAACTGAATGTTGAAAGTGTTTGTAAGTGCATTTGAGAGCAAACTTTTACGCGGTGTCTCTGTTGTTTTATGGCATTTTCCTTTGCCTAGACCCTAAAAATGAGACTTTTTCCATTTGTAATTCTAAATGTACTATATTTGAGTGCCAAATTTCTTAGCTACTCATTACCACTGTATTTTTTGTTGCTGTTGTTTTTCCCTCTGCTTCTTTAATGTGAAAGTGTTTTTTCGTTCTGAGTGTGTATATTTCAACCCGACAAAATGTCTCAGAAAATCTATGGCTTTCTAAAGAAGCTGAATGAAAAAGCCATTACATAGTTAATAAGGTGGCCCTGGAACATTTCAGTCCCCTCCTGAAAGGCAATATTGTGTTGAGTTCTACATCTGTGGTATCTATGGCTGTGTCCTTGTATATGGTGCTCTTACAGTTTGTGTAAGAGTCATAATTAAAAAAGAAAATACTTACATCATTGTCCGGCAACATGTCATATCATTCCCAAGAGAACTGCAGCCAATTTTGTGCTTAAAGGTTATTCAATGAATGAAATCGTGAAAGCCCATTTGTCAAAGTACTGCATGGTTTCTGTTAGTTTTCCAGCCCCAAATTCATTGTCTGCTTGGGCCCAGCCATTAGTCATCAGTGTATTAGTGCTGCCTACAGGCCAGGCTGCCCGGCACTTCTTCACACCATTATAGCTTTGAAAGCGTACTCTGTCGACTTGTAGAATTACTGCTCCGATTTCCGCTTGGCTGGGTTTGAGGTAAGTTCCCTCCCTACCTTCTCGCTGACTGTAATCCTTGCTTTCTTTTAAAGCTCCTTTGCAGAGATTTAGGGGAGAACTTTCTTAAGGGCCGGGTTGGCATCAGACTGTGGTTTTGTTGCGGCATGCACTGTACATTTAAATTGTACCTGCAGTAAATTGGATTGATTGCTGGCCTGCAACAGCTAGAGGGGCTTTTCTTTTCTTTGCTTTTTTTTTTTTTTTGTAGGGGAAGGGGTAAGAAGTGTGGAGAGGGGCCATGAGAGTAACATTTTCCAAGCCTCTGATGGTGTATAGTGTAATCAGAGGCCTCAGAGTTAAATGAATTAAATGATGGGGGTAAGTGTAGTTTGTAAAAAGTCTCCCTATCACTTCAGAATGGAGTGTGACGTTATAGTTGCTCATTTTCGCGTGGAAATTCATAGACTTGGCTGTTTCGACTTTGGTTTTTTTTTTTTTTTGAACATTTCATAAAACGCTTAACAAGGCTCCAGAGGACTTTACAAACTATTGATTTTTTTTTTTTTTCCCAAAAGAGACGGAAAACTCACCATTTAGATGAAAGATAAGTTTCAAATTGCAGGAATGAAGGAGTTGGGGGGAGAGTTAAGCACTGTTACAGATTTCATTTTGTGATATTTTTAAAAAGAACAGCTCATTCTGGATAAAGTTATCTTGCGTAGAGAAACTTCACCCACTGGCTTAAGAATGATGCACTAATGACTCAGATACATGGAAACCTGGAATCTGGGGCATTGAGCCCACCATCCAGGACCACGTCTGCTGTTGGAACTAAGGATGTTAAAATGAAATTCCATACCACAGTCTCCCCTGGAGGGGTTGTGTAGTGTGGCCCGATTGGATTGGCAGTTTGACCATACAAAGAGTAAAAAATTAAGAAAGTCAGGGAATCCTGTCTATGGCTAAGTTGATAGGCTAAGTGGATCACAAGCCATTTTTCCAAAATGAACTTTGATTTAAAAATCCTTACATCCTGAAAAAGTGACTCCTAAAATTGCATGTACGTTTTGAGAGTTAAAAGTTTAAAACCAGGAGGATGAAGTAGAGTAAGTAGCATTTCATAAAAACTATGTTAAGAACCTTTGTGTTTTCTGTAGCTGATTTAAACCTTCAGCAGGTACTGGTCTAATATATGTAATGGTTTAAAATCCCATTACTACTCACAGACCATGCAGCCCTGCCCTTGAAGGGTCATTGTAAACACAGGATTCTAGCAACCCAAAGTCACACAAATGCTGTAAGAATAATTTGACAACATTTCTTCTTCTGAAAATATGTGGAGACTTTTAATTCCTGTAACTCTTAGTGAAGAGAGACAAGGGACACATTGGACCAGGGGCGCTGCTTTTGTGAGATATGTGGGTTTAAGGAAAATGTGATTTTCATAAGCTTAACTGATCTACAAACTGATAACTGACTTACAGATCTACGTTTCTCTCTGAGGACTGTCTGTATCCGGTTGGTTGGAAGAAAGTGGGGCATCCCTGTGTTCTCCCGTGTTCTTTAGCCTTTCATAGTGTCTGCCACGCAGCCTAAAAAGTCTTGCAGAACCCAGAAATGGTAATGAGTGAGTGGTCAATAGAGACCTCATATCCCCCTAAAATGTTTGGCAGGAAGTGCTTCTGGCAGCAGAGGAAAACAGTAGCTCATGGTATTTTCATTTAAATACACAAGGCAGAAAAATAAACTGGGCACCTAAAACTGTCCTTTGTGATTTTTAACTGTAATAGCAATGATTACTTTCATGTCCAATAGGCTTTTCAGTGGTTGAAGTTAGATGTATGGATTTCTTAAAAGTTCTGTTGTAGTTGATTTACGGAAACCAATTTCATTTAATTTCAGAGCAAGGCAGTGATTTCCTTCTGGAATAATTCCATTTATGGATGTGTTTTGAACATTGCTTGTCTACCTTCAGAAACATAGTAAAGAAAGATTGAAGGCAGTTGGCAAAAGATTTGGGGACCTCTGTGCTACCAGTGGCACCTTGAACAGATAGCAGTTTTCTGATGTTGTAGTTAAGGCTTTAGGCTTTCCTGCCCACTGGGGAAAATGATCCTCTGTAAAGGTAAAAAATAATTGTGCATTAAAAATACTATGGTTAAAAATTCATGAAGATTTCATTAAGAACTTATGAAGGTGGGCGAATTTTCCTGCAGAGAGAGGAAGGCGGTAGAGACAGGAAGGGAAGACAAACCTTGGAAATCCTGGCAACTGTTAATGTGTCACAGAGGTTATGCATACCTAATTGATTTTCAGTTCAGAAAGACATGTTGTGCCCAAGGAGCCATCAGCCACATCAAGAAACCTGGGAGACGTTTTCCGTAGTTCACAGTTACACAGAATCCACTGAGATGATTTCAAGTTCCTGCAGTTTGCTCCTGGAACCTCAAGACTATTTCTCGAGGTGAAAATTAGAATTGGCTTCGTGTTTCTCATTTGGTACCAAAAAATGAAATTATCTCCTTAAAAGATTTTCTTTAAGAAATGAGTCATGGCTACAGGAAGGTACACATTTTTTAAAATAGGAGTTTCACCTTAAAAAAATAGTGTTTAACAGGAATTTTAGCTACATAGGAGCTCTGGGAGGATGATTCTGAGGTAGCAGCTGAACTAGCAGTGGGAAGGAGAGTTAAGTTACTCTTCGGGAACACCAGGGAGGCTGCCTTTTAAATTCTACCCTGTCTGGTTTGTTTTGGGATTTTAAAACAGGAGCACATTAGGGAGACCATTCATCTGGTCAGTTTCCAGGCACATGTGCAGAAATGTGGTTTCTCTGAGGAAGGCCTCTCTCCTCTGGAGCAGTGGTTCCCCAAACTGCATAGATAATTTCTCATTTCAGGCTTAATCATATTGCTGTGAATAGCATCTCTTCGGCTGTGGCCAAAGTCTCTTGCTTCTGACCACTCATGGCCGTGGGCATTCTAACCCCAAACAAATGCATCAGGTTATCATTAATCGGGCTTTGTAACTTCTTCTAATGTAATGAAAAAATATTTAAAGGCGTTATGATATAACACTCAAAGGAGTGGCTGCCCAATTCCAGGTCAACTTAAAAAAAAAACCCCTCAAAAACAAACTTTAAAAACCCAAGTGGAAGTCCTGAAGCTGTGTTTCATCCTAGATCACGTTCAGTTCAAAACTAATGTGAAATGTTGGCTTTAGCCCTGGTACCGTCTTTAAAAAAAGGATTTAAGTTTTTAAGCAGTAAAGGAATCCTGCTTGCCTTGTCAGAGGCTTTGAGTCAGTAGCCTTTCGAGAGGCAAGAAAGGGTGATTTTTGCACGTGTTTCCAGAATTGTAGTTTTTCATGGTCTCTGTTTAGTGCTGCATCAAGCCACTGTGGTGGTAGAGGTTAAACTCTGGAACTCCACCGAGGGCTTCCCTGGGAGAGAGACGATGAGGCCATGTGTCTGTCCTTTGGCCACCTTTCCCTCTGTGGCAGCAAATGACAAAAACTGTGGGGGCCAGGTGAATGGTGAATGGATTTCTTAGTGAAACGCACACCTCTTGGTTTCCTGAAGCCTTTTCGAGCGTTCCCAATATTTTATACTGCAGCGCGAGCGCACACACGCAAACATACACGTTACATGGCAAAGGGCGCACAGAGTTACATCCAGCTAGTTGAAACAGCTGTGTGAAACCACTAGGCTGCACGCTTTGGTGGGCCAATCAGGGAAAGAGTTTGCAAATGCCCAGGAGCGCTCCTGAGGAGCATGATAACGGCTCTGCTCCAAACTGCGAAGGGCCGCGCCTGTGCCCTGCAGAGGCCCCAGCCCCGCCTTCTCCTGGGTATTTTCCCTTTTCCCGCGGCTTGGCTGGCAGACTTGCATTGTCTCCCGAGGCCTCTTGCAGATCAAAGCAGGTCCCCAGAGAGCACCGCCTCTAACCCCCGGACCCCCAGAACCCTTGCTGAGAAATTCGCGGCGCGCCGTTGGGGCCCCAGGGCGGGAGCGCGCGGCGTGGACGTCCTCGCGCTGGTTTAACGATGATAGATGCTGTGGTGACACTGCGCGCGCAGCCTGCGCTCCTAATGAATTGGGCTCCGAGAGGGGCGCGGGGAACAGCCTGCATGCAGGCGCGGGGAGAAGTGCTTAAGAGTGTGAAAAACGTTTCTTGCACCTGTCTGAAGTGCCCGGACAGGCACGCTTAGAATGGGACAGCCTTCAAACCACGTGGACCATAGCCACGCAGCCTGACACCAGACTCTTAATAAATGGGGTCCCCTCTCTCCTTTGTAAATGAAAGTTACCTTTTTGCATTGCCTATTCTTATACCCGCTGCATCTGTGTAGCAACCCCAAAGAGGACGATTTCAGGCCCTTGAAAATGTAGTTCCCCGTAGGTATTCTCTAATTTGCTAAATCCCCCCCACCTTCTGCGCACTCATTTTGAAATGCTGCCCTGTGCTGCAGCAGCACTTGGTCACTGGCTCCGGGATTCAGATTTATAATTTAGAAAGAAATGACCCACCTGCAGGCAGGTTGCTGGTAGGGAAAGGGGATAAGATTTAAATAGAGTCTGGAATTAATTGTGCACTGGATTTTGGCCTCAGGGAAATCACAAAAGGTTCAGGGGTGGTTGAATGGGAAAAACATGCCCTGTTTTCTGGCAGGAACGTTCATCTCTTTCCTTTTACCTGTGAAACTTCAAGCCTTAGGAAGTCAGGTACCAGGAGAGCAGTTTTCCTTGTTTTGTTTTTCTTCCCCAGCTACTCAGGCCGCTGGGACTTAGACTGAAAGGGCACAACAGTACATCTTGCATGCGATTTTTCGGCTACAAAGTGATTCAAGGAAACTATATCAGTGGAGGAAAAAAAAGTCTCATTTTAGCCACTCACATCCCAAGAGTGGTGGCAAGTTTTCTTCAGAGAAAAAAATCCTTGAAGTGAAGCAGAACTATAAGGTGTTTCCTTGCTACTTAAGTTCTGAATAAGTTAGGTGTTAGTAACTCAGAAACTCCAGCACTCTAGGCCTCCCGGCTTTTAGGGATGGGAACTCCACCGTCAGTGTTCACTGGTCAGTTCTGACCTGAGGCTTTGACGGTCAGCTCACTACTGAGTTTCAGACCCACTTCCTGCCCCTTGAAACCTGTCCCCTCAGCCACCCTGTTTTGTCCCTTGGTTCTTCCTGCACAATTTGATGGCGTATGGGTGTTCAGCATGTTAAACCTTCCTCTTGATAGCTGGCGGGGACAAACGTATATTGTATTGGTAAAATAAGCCGATAGAAACCATAGGGATATAGAGGAAGCAGATGTCTGTCTTGGCAAGTTGCCATTTTTATAGCCACGTTCTACGCATCAACCACACTTTTAAATAATGAGTTACTAACTAATGAGATCCGAAAATAAGTTGTCAAAATAGAAGAAGGAGGTACTCTTTGGTGACCAAGGGCCTACTTTTTTTTTTTTAAATCCATTTCAAATGGGGGTAGGAATTAGTATTCGCTAAGACTATTAATTAGGGCGATTGCAAGCAGCGCCTGGAGCTTTACCTCTTCTTACTGAGGCCTTTCTTTCCGCCCTCAGATGACTATGGGGAGGGCTGCATTGCTTTCCTACAATGAAGTCCTTTGCCTTGGGGGGAACCCAACAGCTCCACAAAAACTGAGTTTATCAAGGAACTTGTCTTTTGACTACTATTAATTAGTTTCCTCTGCTAAAGAGGAGACATAGTTTTCAGTAGAAATCCCATCTCTTAATGGGATTTTCTGGTCCATTTGTATGCTTCTGGGTAAAATATTAACTCAGTCGAGTAGCCAGATTCAACTGGTAAACCCTACCCAAATATGTTAAACTGGATAGTAGAGTAAGTGGTTAAAATGGAGTGTTTTGAATAAGTATTACTGTTAATTTTTTTTTCTTTTTGGTGGTGCTGGGAATTGAATCCAGGGGCGTCTTATTGAGCTATATCCCCAATCCATTTTTAATTTCGATGCAAAGTCTTGCTGAGTTGCTCAGGCTGGGATTAAAAATTTGCAGTCCTTCTGCCTTGTCCTCCCAGAGTGCTTAGGATTATAAGAACCTATCACTACATCCAGCCAAAATATTTAGTTTTTATGTACTTCGTCAGTCTTCAAAGAGAATCCAAATATAGAACGTAATATATGTAGATAATTCAGTGGGACTAAAACTTAAGACACTATAGAGTCAGAGTCACAGGGTCATGGATGTAATAGGTTGTTTTCTCAATCACATTCTCAAATATGCAGGGTGCTGGGAAGAAATGTCTTGGCCACAGTCCGGAGAGAGGGATGGAAGTTCAGTGAAGACTTTCTAGGTAAAGACCTGATTATCATTCAGAAGGGTGCTGAGGGAAATTTGAGTAGGCTATGAATTCAGTATTCTCAAGTGTACTTTAGTCTGTTTAGTCAACAAAGACTTCTGTGAGATTTTCCTGCCTGGTATACAGCAGTGAGCAGAACCAAACATACAGAAGGGTTGTTGGAAAGCTTTAGCAAGCCTGGGAACAAGTGCTGCCTACTAAAATAAGGCTCCCAAGTGGGACCCGTTGGAATGGAAGCGTGGCCTCAAAATTGGACTCAGGAACCAGAATGCTTAGCAAGCACGCAAGTACCCCTGGTCCTAATGGTTCCCATGGCACTCGGAGAAAATGATGCGGATTCGTTGTGTTCTTATGTCATATCAGAGGAGCTATTTTAAGTCACTGTTGGGAAGCACTAAACAATAAGCCCTTCCTGAGACTTGTTAGAGGTAGAAGGAACAATTGAACATTTTTCTTTAAGCTTCTTTTATCTGAGTTCATGGAGAAGACTTGAAGGGTCTGTGATCCTTCACAAATTAAATGTTCGTTTTGCTGTTTAACATTATTTTTTGGAAGAAGATCCTTAATGTTGAATACATTGTAAAAGAGGATGTGCTCTACTTCCTCCAAACCGTAAAGTATTAAATGCTACCATCTGATTCTGTCACTTGAGGAATAACACAACAGAGGCTCAGCAACAGGTTGCCCGAGTTAGTGTGCTGGACAGCTCCAGGGCCAGTGGTCAGGTGGCCCCAGTCTTTGGGCTTGGACACACTTCCAGCCTGGCTAAGGACATCTGTATTCCTCTCCCTTTGTCAGTGCCTTTGAGAGATGTTTCTGAATTTGGAGTGGATCTTACAATTGATATGTAAATGTTACTGGGTGCTTCTTTTTTTCTTTTTATTCCACAAAAGCTGTTCTTAAATAACTTGTGTGTTTTACACTCAATGACACTGGATAATCTCAGAAAAGAATTGGAATTTAGTGGGAAGGCTGATGCCCACAGTGCCATATGACTTTTGCTCCTTAAGACTTCTGTTTGCTTGAAATCCAGGTCAAGGGGAGTTTATTGTACATTAAAAGAATTTGCAGTTTCCTTGGAAATAGAAGTTAAAGGTGACTAAACTTATTTTCATCTGATATTTTAACTTTTTTTTTAGCTGGTGAAACAGTTGCTTATTTTATTTTAGGAATCATCGTTTTTATTGAATTCTATGGAGCCTGCTAAATGCAAAGAAATACATAGCAGACAAGATGCATATAATGCCCACCATGGTGTTGCAGTCTAGATAGCCTGAAGAAAGTATGGCAGAGAGGGGACTGTTCATCTTTTCTTCTATTCTTTGGAGGTGTAGAACGGGACTGTGGAAAAGAACATGGGCTAAAAAGAGTGCAAATTGATGAGTGATGAGTTAGGGTGATTATCACATGAATGAAGCCAGTGAAAGATGGGTGGACTGAGCTTTATGGAGTTTCCAGACTTCCTTGGTGACCCCTGGCTTTGCTGATAGAGATCTTTCGTGGCTTCTCTTTGTGGGATCAGAGGTGTGCTATTCTGTGCTTCAAAAATAGAACGCAAATGAACTGAAAGGTTCTCATGTTTTAGATACGGGTTTACCTGAATGAATTTGGACTAAGAAGTGTATTGCCGGTATCTTAGCGAAAGAAGCAAACATCATTGATTGCTTTGGTTGAATTCTTCTCTAATTCCAAACTTTGAATAAAAGGCATAGATGTGAGTGGTTGTGGAATGCTCTTTAAAACATCTAAACAAAAGCACTTCCCTGCTTTAGAAGTTGTGCTAATGGCCCTTCCTATGAAGTTGGCTGCCCGAAGAGACAGCTGTAGACGTGGTTTAAAAGGGTAATGTGAGGGCCGTAGATTTGGCTCAGTGGTTCTGGAGCCTGCCTTGCAGGCACAAAATCCTGAGTTTGATCCCGGTAACCACATACAATGCTGGGCGTGGTGACTCACGCCCACCGGTAATCAATACATATCACGCCCACTGGTAATCAATACATACCACAATGCCGGGCGTGATGGCTCATGCCTGTCATCCCAGCACTTGGGAGGCAGAGGCAGGAGGATTGCTGAGTTCCAGGCTTGCCTGGGGTACATAGTGAGCTCAGGGCCAGTCTGAACTACAAAGCGAGACCCTGTCTCAAAAAAAAAAAGGGTAATGTAACATGTGGTTTTCACATCTTGAATGGAGTTGAGAATGGAGATGATTCGACCATTTGATGGCTTGTGTCCTGAAGAATTTAGGAAAATGTCCACACTGTAGAATTCCACCATTTTCCTTTTGGGTGTGTGGATAACATTTGCCTGGCTTGTTAATAAAAGTTGGAGATTGGGGGCGGGAGCAGAAAACCTGTGGAGAAATACAGTTGAGATTTGAATTTGCTGAAACTTTGGTTTCTTACTTTACCAGCGTGGGGGGGTTCTTGGGTGATGTCATTTTTCCCTATTCTTACTGGAAGTTGATGGCGCTGTGGTGTTTTGTAGGTGTTCCCCCTAGAAAAGAGCTGAAGTAATGAGAAGACACCATGGAGGCCCAGTCCCACAGCTCCTCCGCGACCACTGAGAAGAAGAAAGTTGAGAATTCCATTGTGAAATGCTCCTCCAGAACAGATGTTAGCGAGAAAGCGGTGGCCTCCAGCACTACTTCCAACGGTGAGCAGCCACCCCACAGCCAGACCTGAGGTCATCTTTATGCCGCCTGCATTCCTTAGGAATTGAGTATTTCCACCTGGACTAGTGCTTGTTCTAGGAGCAGCTGAAGAAAATGCCTGGGGCAGCGGGGTGGAGGGCTGGGCGGGGGGCATGGAATGGGCGGGCTTCTGTAATCTCCATTTTAGCCCTCAACCTACACATTTTGCCCCAGATTTTCTAATTTGAGATAGGTTATTATAGGAAGTTCCTCTTTTGGCATTTTAAAAATCAACATGATTAATCTGGCAAGAGTTCAGAATGCTTTGCATTTCACACGGAAGGTCTCTACACTTTGGAGTAATTAGCTTTTACGAAAGACATACAAGTTGTCTTTGTTAAAAATTAGTGACAACGCGTGCCCTTCCCCCATTGTAAGTAGTCGGCGCTAAAGGATTTTTAAGTTTAACAGTTGAACCCTAAGGTAGCATTAGGATCTGAGATGGGTTTTGAGCTTGACTGATACTAAAATTAAATTTACTTCATCATTATCAGAGGCAACAGAGTCACCTTTTCTCTGTGTTGTGTTTGTACATTGTAGGCAATGTATAAAAGCATTTTGGTCCAAGAATGGAGTATTAACGTCAACCCCCGAGCACCCGGTGCTACAAGCTGTTGGGTTAGTGGTAACTTGGTGTCCTTGGTGGGAGTGAATGCTTTTGACTTCCGTAGCTTTTACAGCCATCCTGGTCTCCTTGGCTTTCAGTCTATTTTTTCACCATCCAGCTGGTTATCTCTTGAGTGTCGTGTGGTGTAGCTGGGCCCACTGGTTTGTATGAGTCACGCTGCTCCCTTCCCCCTCTCTCCCTGTGGGCTAATCATTTATTTATTGCAAGAAAGGTTGTCTTAGGACGATTTACAGTTTTCTTAAATATAGAGTTGGAGGGTTGGAATCAGCTTTGGGGGGTTGGGAACTGTGGCTAGCTTTGGAAGGCCGGATTCCTGAGGAGTCTGCCGCCCCTCTGTGGCCACTCACGCCTGCTTGGTGTGTCCTTCCGGCTGCCCTCCTCTGCTGATGCCATGTGTTGTGCTGCTGGTTGTGGTGGGAGGGAGGGACCCGGCTGTCAGGACCGCTGGCTGATGAGTCCAGATTTGCATTTGTCCTTAGGGAGATACATTATATTTGGGTTGAAATAATGAATGTACATATATGCATGCAAAAATATGTCTGCATTATGTTTGTGCTGTTGCAACTCAGAATGAAGCCATGTGGTGGTCTTACCACTCTGGAGGCTGAGGCAGGAGGATCACAGGTTCAAGGGCAGGCAGTATGAACAAATGAATAAGAGCCTTTCTCAAAATGCAAAGGTCTCAGGATATAGCTCAGTGTGAAGGCCCTGGGTTCAATCCCTACCACTGCAAAACAAACCAGCTTCAGGGCCACAGCCAAAATATTTCCATTATTTTTCCACTGTGGTCACCAAAGGTGTATTTTCCCTTAGAGAAAAAAACAAAACAAAACAAAGAACATGTATCCTGGTTTCATCTTTCTGAAATTTGTAACAGTTAAGCCAATTTATCGTGACAGAAGTAGAATCAATGCATACAGCATTGGTTATTTGGTAATTTTCATATTAATTTTGTAAGACTAAGTGTTTCCTGCACATTACGGTTCAGAAAATTTCACCCTTGGTTATCTTTAGCGTGTGTATGGGTATGAGTGAGTAAGTGTGTGATGAGTTGTGAGCGTGCATGTGTGGAGTGTTGGGAATGATTTGTGCGGGTGTGCCAGGGAAGAAGCCAGAACAGTGCACTGGGAGAAGGTGCTGCTGTGCCGTGAGGTGTCCCCAGAGCCCCCATCCTAGTCACCATCCTAGTCCTTAGGAAGGTGCGGCTGCCGCCTGGCGCAGGTGCCGAGCAGGTCTGCTGCCCTTGTCCTGGGTCCTGACCTGCCCTCTGACCACTGGTCCCCTGAGGACCCCGGGAGGGTTCTGGGAACAGAATTAATCTGCCCAAGTGGGACAGTAATCAGGAAACCTGGAGAGAGAATGAGACAGGGAAGGAGCCATGGTGACTTGCAGAAGCTAATCCTGAGGTGGGAGGAGCGTGGAGGACCCGACCTGCCAGCCAGCCCTCAGGAGGCTGAGGCGTGTGTGGGCCCCGCCTGGGCCACTCAGGACTCAGACCCAGAGAGAGCCTGACACGAGGCGAAGCCCTGAAAGGACTGAGCATATGGCCCTGTAAGGAGCTCTTGGGTTCCGTCCGTCCGTTGTACAGTGTGGAACGACCACAGACATCTTTCCTAAACCCGTCCCTGCTGGTTTGGGCCCTTGAAGCACCACATTCCCTCCTTCCACCGGTGCCCAGATCCTGTTCCTCGTCTGTGACCGTTACCATGCAGATGGAGATGGTGCTTTTAAAACATGGATTTCCACACAACAGGAGGATTCCAGAAAACAAGCATACTGAGAGAAAGGAAGAAGGAAAGGCAAGGAGAACGAACTCTCTTTAAGTGAACGTTAGCAGTTAGGATCTGTGCAGTGCGTGCCCTGGCTGGAGGCTGCCTTTGTTGTCACGCTGACATCCACCTATCTGTCCATCTGTAAGTATTTTGGAAATGCATGGGAACCGACACGGAAGCTCTTCTCACGCAGCGGGGATGCTGTAAGTTTTCTTTCCAAAGGTCTGCCATTTTGATTTTTAACTGGATTGTTAAAAAGTGAGTTCAAGGGGGCATGAGCGCTCATCCCCGCCATCCCAACATTCTGGGAGGCTGACGCAGGAGGATCAAAAGTGGAGCCCCATCTCGTTAACAGTATCTGTCTCAAAACTTAAAAATAGTAAAAAGAGGGGTGGGGGTGTAGTTTAGAGTGAAAGCTTTGGGTTCAATCCCTAGTACTGTAAACAAATAAATCAAATGTGAATAGTTAAGGAGTTCAGTATCAATAGTCAGATGATTATAGCATGTACAACTCCTCTCCCACCATTTCGTGGTGAAAGTCAAGACAGAAGTGTTTGGTAATTGGTGAAGTTATTGATGATGTTGACTTAATTAACTTTTCCAGCCATTCTGTGGTGTAATTCGTTCTGGATTGTGAGGCTCCCAGCCAAAGCAGACGCATTCCATGGCATGCCCTCACAGGTCTGTTTTCTTGCTGGGTCTCTGCTTCTAGAAAAGCACTCCTCTAGAGTTCTGTTGAAACACAGCATACATACAGCTAGATACGTGCTTCAGAAACCTCGAACACCACTGTAAGCATTTGCTCTGTAGGATTGAAACTTATCATAAGCACAAGTGAAAAAACGGTGTTCTAGATGTTGTAGAGGAACAAGGGCTGAATTTGAGTTTTGTAGCGTTTGACAGGATGTAAAGCCTCTGATAGTTTTTACATGAGAGCCACGATATGCCTGCAGTTTAATGGCTCTATAGGTCGTTCAATTTCAGGTTTCAGTGTTTTTTTATGAGATAGAAATGAGGAAGTTTTCTGAACATTTTTAAGTGCACTAAGTGATTTAAGTGGTCATTTATGCCATTAGTAATATGGTGCCTTTCTCATATAAAGTGTGCACTCAGATATTAGGTCTCATTATGAACTTAATCTGTTAATCTGGTAAGATTATAGGACACCTTAATAATAGGTATTTCTGGTGTTCATTTATTACTTCTTGGTCTAGATACTGTATTTTCTAAATAATAAGAGTTTTAAATTTATTTGTGGTTTACACGTTCTCATTATCTTACACAGTTTCTGTCACTTGGAAATAATTGGTATCTCAATTTGCTTCAGTCTTGGCTCTTTTTTTTTTTTTTAAGAAATAATATGATAATTTTTAGTGATCTACTGTTTTGGTGTTAAAAAAGAAACTCACCATAAATGATCTAACTTTTGTCTTGAGGATCTTTTCTTGGATCTGAAAGTTACTGGGGACCCACCTGAAGGTGATAGAGAGGTGACATTATTACCCTACTGGTGACACAACATGACACTGAAGCTGATAGATGAATAATAAATGGAAAGGACGTTCCTTGTTCACTTCGACTGCTTCAAAAGGAAGAGCTTGGTTCTCTGCTGAAGAGTTGGTGGAGGTCTGCAGAGGGACAGAGCTCTGCTCAGTAAATACTTCAGCAGATTTGTTTTCTCTTGCCAGTTTTGGTGATTTCCTGGCCAAGCCAGTGAGCTATCTCAGGGGCCATCACTCAAGTGTTAACTGTCCTCTGACTGAGAGGAACATGGCTCTGAGTTGTGGTCAAAGTTTGAAATACTTTGCAACTCCTTCTTCCACGAGATCTCGTTTTCTTGATCTTTCCTGTGCTGAATCCTTTGTATCTAGTTCTGCTCAGAAGTGGGCGGGTAGTTTGTACCCCATTCACCCCTTTGGGTATTCAGCTCCTCTTTTCCTGGCCACGTAGGCTTTTCTGTACCCGACTGGTGGGTGGGACATTCAGGTAAAATGGAGTCACATGATTGGGTTTTGTTGGGGAGCCTGTGTAGGTTTGGGGGTTTGAAGTTACAATTGAGTTGTACTGTCTAGGACTAGCTATGTGGGTGTGAGCAGTGAATTTCTCAATGCCTCAGTTTCCACATCTGTTAGCAAGATGACAATTATACCTACTTCACAGGGCCCATCTTGCGGGGGGGATTAAATGACACAATGCCTGTACTGTGCGGTAAGCTTATACCACGCAAGAGCCCTGTAGTGATCAGTGTTGGGATTAAGACAGAGCATGCTGATGAGTTTAAATGTTAGGAGTCCAAAAGCGAAAGGATTGTGTTTTCTTGAAAATACACATAGGTTTTCAGCTTAAGGGAAAAATGTTTGGCAAAAATAATGATGAATTTGTTGAATTCAGATGTCTGAAAAATAGTTCAAGATGTTTCACAAATCCCAAATGGGACCAAACTTGCTCATCTTAAGGAAGGACGGATTTTTACAGCCCAGTGTTTCTCTCCCCTTCATCTAAATGCCTCCTTAAATCAGAAAATAAAAGAGGGATAATTTTAAGAAAATTTATTTAGATTTCTTTGGCCTTGAAAACTAACATTGTGCTGATTATATGTTGTGGTTTGGAAACAGCTTATGTACATCCTCCCTTTTCATTCTTTCTTTTTTTTTTTTTTATAGGATGAACCATTTCTGTTCAGGTTATTTTGCCCATGTGAGTGGTTTGTGCTGTATAAGTTAGGTTTCGTTTTATGTTGTAAGGAGTTTCATCTTTTTAAAACCAACTCACTCCTGATGAATCATCTGACTCACAGAAGAACTCCAGCTCTCTCAGGATCCAGACTCACGGACCTTTGACCTCTGGCTACCACTGTGCTTTTTATTTCGGTTGAGTATATCACCTTTCCTATGGTCATCCAGGCTTGAAACCACAGTGTCACCCCTGACCCCTTCCCCTCATGCCTCCTGTGTCGTGCTGGTTTTGAGGTCTTGCTGGGTTTTCCGCTGTCATTACGTACCCATGCGCCCTCCACCACCAGGCTGCCACTCTACCAAGTCGTCGCTCTTTGGTGCCTACACAGTGAGAGTGCCCTCTCTTCTCTCTCCTCTCCCCTTGCTCTTGTTTCCTCTCTTCTCATGCACGGCACGTGCTTCTACCACATTAATGTCATTACGGTTCTAGCTCTGCCACGTTCCTGCTCTAGGATCTTCAGTGACTCTCAGCTGTGTATAGATAAGGACTCAAAGCCTTAATACTTAAATGCCTTCCAAAATCTGCCTCCAGTGGGACTTTCCAATTTGATATTCTACCCTCCTATTCCATCTCATAAATAGGAAGGTTATTTGCCTTTGTTCCATGTTCCTCTATGAAGTGAAGATTTTGCTCGTATCTTGTGTGTTTTAGTGCCTCTCAAATGTTTGTCTCTGTCACTCTCTTCATATGGTCTTATATCCTTTTGAGAACAACCTAGGGAAACTTGATTTTATTTCATTTTTTTTAAATGCTGTAATTGTAATGAGCAAAATTTGAACTGTGGAGGGGTCCTAGGTTGAATTTCAACCAGTATGAGAGTCATGCTGTTAACCCAAATTCACATGGGGCTACTCTGTCTTGTACAGTTTTGTGGGTTTGGATGAGTGGGAATGCCACATGCACCAATGCAGTGTCCTATAGAATTGTATCACTGCTCTTTGAGTCCCTGTGCTGAACCTGTTTGTTCTTTCTACTTCTCACATCACTTAATTTTTATATTTTCTTCGAACTTGAGAACAGCACCTGGTTTATTTACCATGTCTTCTGTATCTTGGCCCCATTCTGTGTTGTCTGCAGCATGTGTGGAATCAGCCTACAAAGTCCAACTCTGGCCTGCCTGACTTTTGGGACAGTGTGGCAGGGGCCACATGTGACACAGAATAGCAGTGTGTAGCTGGAAGTCAGGGTTTGAACTCTGGCCTTGCCAAGGAGTGTCTGTGTGATCTCAGGCTAAATATTAACCTCTCTGTCTCTGGCATGTGAGTCCTGAATATTTTTAGGTATTTTTAATTACAGTGACAGGTCCTTTGGATACCGTTTGCCAGGATGTAATTCACTGATATGTTTCTCTCCTCTCCTTTGAACATGGGTTCATGTGTTCTTAATCTCCAAGTAGATAAACTTTCATCTGATGGAGAGAGGTAGAAGATACTCACTAACAGAAATCCTGCACGTGGTCATCTAGTCCATAGATGATAGAAGCTGGGTGCAGGGTTTAGTACCTCAGCTCATTGGGCCTGGAGTTGGCACAGATTCAGATTTAACAAGTCAGATGTTTTTCCAGTTTGCTTCTCATTCACAGTTATTGAAAGCATCGGATGAGCTCTTAACTTTGTGAGAGGTACTTATGTAAGGGCAAGGTTTGCTCCGTCCCTTACATAGAGCCATTAGATTTCTCCTGCAAAAGAACAATTTCTGGTGCTCAGCTAAATCAGGAATAAGTATTCCTCCCATTTTGCTACAGTTCCCTAAAGTGGGAAGTGGAAGGAAGGTACCCTGTGATGTATTCTTTTGGGAAAACTTGTTGGAGCCCTTTGATTACTCATGATCCAGTGGCGGTGCATTTCCAGTGCCCAGGGACAAACTGATCAGAATCAGAGATGGCCATTACGTAGTGGAAGCGAGAAGGACAAAACAGTGCCTAGGGCAGGACATTCTCCTGTTAGGAAGTGGCTGGGCCACCCCTTCCCTGCCACTCTGACCCCTGTTGCTTTTCCAGGCAGTTTCAAGAGAGAGGGTCTTTTGCAAAAACGAAAGACCTCCTGGTATTTTATGTATGTGGAAGCATTTCCAAGTACCCCTGCTTTAGTTTGCATTTATTTTTAAAATTTACATACAGTAAAGTTCAGTCTTGGGTTGTACAGTTCTGTGAGTTTTAACAAATCTGTAAGGTCAAGTCGTCACCTACTCAGCCAAGACAAGGGACCGTCCCAGCACGCCCCGAAATTCCAGCAAAGCTTTATGCTTCAAACTCAGCTTAGCAGTCAGGCTGCATCTTGAGACTCTCTAGTGATAATAGGAAGCAAAGAAACAACACTAGCTGCTTGATGTGATATTTATTTCAGGCTTTAGAGAAAATCTATTCTTTTTAAGTTTCTGTGAGCAATACTTAGGACTCGTGTTTTTTTCCCTCTGCCATTTAAATAACATGTTGAATTTGTAGTTTGTTGAAAGTGTTCTTGAAACTGCTCACAAAGGCACACCCCACTGTTTCTGCCAGTTTGAGCCTCTGTGTGTGTGTGTGTGTGTGTGTGTGTGTGTGTCCAGGCAGTGTACATTTTAGGCTAATTTAAAATTCCATTTTATGTTTAGAAGTATAAGCAGCCATGGTAATAGGGGCGTTTTGTTTTTGTTTTGTTACTTTGAATTAACTGCATGACAAATTAGAGTCTGAATATTTCACGCAGCTATAACCTAGAGGAAAAATGTGAAAAGCTTTACTAAATCAAGCCAGTGCCTGCCTATCTCTGTCTTGGTCTCTCTCTCTCCCTCTCTCTCACTTCTGTCTGCTTGTCTTTTTTGGAAGCCTCTTTTCCTCCTTTGCCTTCACAGAGGGGATTTTGTCTCAGATAAGGAATTTTTTTTTTTTAATACGAAAGTTATCCCTAGTACAACCTAGGTTGCTATTTTTTTTCCCTGTCTTGCACTTTTTTTAAAAAAAAACTTTTCTTCAACCCCTTCCTCTTTTTGGGCTCTTTTTTTTCCTTTCTTTTTCTTTCTGTCTTCTTTTTTTTTTTTTCCCCTTTCGTTGTAGAAAGTTGAGTTCCATCCCAATTATTAAATCTTAGGAGACCATTCCCACATGGTTTCGTAAATGGTAGCTTCATCCCTGCTCTTTCATCTCCCGCTCTGCTCTCCGCCGTGACAGCTGAAAAGGTCTGACTGTGCCACACAATGGTTTGATTGGTTTCTCTGGGGGAGACTCTCCCCTGCCTCATCATGCGCCAGGCAGGTGGACCAGAAAGTCTCTTGATTCTTTTGTTGCTTCTCAAAGTCCGAGGTCTTTGACTGAATAAATCCGCCGTCATGGGATAATTTGCTAAAAGGAGCCTGAAAGATGTGAGAGAAAAGCCTCGCGACTTGGGTGCTGCATTAATGAAATAACGGGGCCTTCGAGTTTGCAATTGAAAAATCACCAGGAATGCAATGGGTGGAGACGGGTTTCTTTTCTTTCCCATAATAAACTTTTAGTCCTGTCATTGAAAGCATGCCTGTTCTGCGTGGCCTGAAGGCCCTGGAGTGTGTGCATTTGGCCCGCGTTTAAGGGTACAGCCCTGGCCGGCTGAAAGCCTTTGGGGTGCTGTGTCTAGTTAGTCATTAGATTATTACTAGTGGATGGAAGGAATTCCATATGACAGAACTAAGGTTGAGTTAACACCGGACGAAAAGTAATTTACAGATAGGCTGTCCCCAGCCATCTTTGTAGCCCCTGATAAGGTTTCATTTCAGAATGGATAGGCGACATTTCCACTTACGGGCCCATTCTGCGACACCTGTGATAACAGCTTCTGGATCCTAATTGAAATTGGTTTCAAAATGGATTTTCACTTTTCTCTGTCTGTGGAAAATATTGAATGGACTCAGAGCTGCCACAGAGAACCCCAGACCTTGGGAAATGGAGCGGGAAGCTGGGGTCATCTTTCATAACAGTGTCGATGGTATGACAGTTTTGTTATCTGTCTTATTAATGAAATCATTGATCACCTGATGAGGGAGATAATAAACTACATTCCGCCAGTCTTTCCGAAGCTCAATTAGAATGGGGTTACAAAGAAGAAAAGGAGGGCGACAAACAGCAATAGCAGCAAAGTGGGGAAGATCAATTAAAACTTTGCATTCCCCAAACAACCGTTTCCCATCAGGCCCTTGCGGGTGATTTCAGGTGTAGTGTCTGGGACGTGTCCAAGTCAGCATTCTCTCTCAGGACATTCTCTTAGCCTTTGTAGAGTTCCTAACAGTTCCAGTGAGTGAAATTTCTTTTTTAAATTTCTTTTAAAGTATGACTTGTTCCACAAAGTGAAATCCAGAAGGACAAGTGAAATGACTGCCTTGTAGACGTGCTTTGTAACAGGGAAAATGGAAAACAGAATTCTACAGCCACTTTCTCTGTCCCCACTGACAAGGGCTCTGGGGCTTGGCTGGTGGGTGTATCAGGGAGGAAGACCAACTGGCGGGTTCATATCCTGAGTTCTTTGAAAGAGCAAGTAGCTTAAGGCCTCTTCCTCTCTTAACCCTCTTTGGGAATCCCAGTTGGTCTGAGGGGAATTAGGTTTGGGTTGAACGAGGTAGCTCTATTGTCCGGGTTGGCCGCCCTGGAATGTGCTCCCTGTCCTCTGAAGGGAGGGGAGGGGATGCTGGTGACTTCTGTTTCGTGGGGAACTGTAGTCCTAGGTGTGTCTCCATTCTCTGTGTCAGCGAGGATCAATCCGGTCCCCTCTGAGCTTGAAAGAGCAGCTGTGATCAAAGACGCTAATGATGTCGCTGATCTGTGGTGATTGATTAGCCACGGAAGTTCTGGAGAATTCATTCGTTCCTTATGATTTCAAATTTACTTGTGTTACCACTAAGATAGCTTGTGCTGAATGAGCAAGATTACTGAAGTGAACGATGCCGAAAATATGTTTTTCCTTTCTCCCTCCTTTATTCTCTGTCAGTGCTGGGGATCAAACCCACGGCTTCCTGCACTCTAGGCAAGTGCCCTACCCTCTACCCTGAGCTATACCCCTCTGTTGACCATTGTTTTTAAGCTTACTTCAACAGTGGGTGCATTTTACAATCAATCTCTTTCATGAGATATATTGCAGAGAAATTATTCTCTGTGCCGTTGGGCAAAGTATTTTGGAATTCTACTTATAACTTGGGAAATATGCTTGAGAATAAAGATACATTATTTCCAAAGCAGTGTAATCATATTCAGATAATTACATGTAAGGTAATCATTACATCTACTTCAGGGTTTCATTAACTTAGAAATTTGTTCTGCAGATTTTAAAGTCCTGTATTATTTTGATGGAAACCAGCTAACATTTCTCTCTTGCCATTTCAGAGGGTGACTTATTTGTGTGTGCAAACTTATCTTTAAGAATAAAAACAAATCTGTTTCATGACAAGAGGTGACAAGTCTTACAGCTGGAGAAGATGCGACTTGAAAGGAAATAATACTTAAAAAAGAAAACCCTGAGAGAGTTGAGAGGTCTTTCTGGAATGGTTACCATTTGTACTGTAGCCATTGGCTTAGATCCACTTAGAGTAGGGACTGACTGCAAAAGCATAGGAAAAAATTCTGTTTTGGAAGGCACTGCAGGCCAAGAAAGAAAAGTTGAATGGAAAATGGAGAATGTAAATTTCTTTGAAGGTTACTGTTATCTTTTATGGTTTGCTGTAGGTTGTCAAGGACTCTTGGCTCACGCTGCTCTCAGCTAATTCGTTTCACAGAAAACTTCATTTTGAAGGCTGCTCTTTGAGTAGGACTGAAAAATGTGTTTATAGATCAGGAAGAATATAAAGAGAAGAGACCCTACAAAGGAGCCTTTGGGAGAAGATGGTGTGGGGATTATGAATAATAATCTTTAATAGATGTCAAAGACTCCCCTATTGTAGAATGATTTTTGTTCTCTTGGCAATAATAAAAATAATCAGAGACCCTTGCCAATAACAAAATGAGAACATCTAGAAAGACTAGAACAGTAGTGTGCTTGAAATAATGGAACTTCAGCAGTGCAGGTATTTCCAGGTAAAATGTGGATCTGATACTCAATTAAAGATTTCTTCCAAGTATTTAGAAACTAGAAAACATACAGTAGCCCATTTTATATTAAATTGAAATCCAATCTATCTTTAAAATTTTCTGAAGTTCCTATCTAAGCTTGTTTTCAAATCCTGGCAAGTTTCAGAGTAGTAGAAAACTTCCTTTCCTATAAATGTTGACAGCAGTTCCTCTGTGGGCTAACAGTGTTTTATAAATAGAGTTTACTTAGCAAAAACCATATGTATGCCCAATGAAATAATCTCACATTTATTTATGTTTTCACTTATAGAAAGCATGTGCCCTTCAACAAAGCCTTAGAGCTTTTTTTTCCACAATTAAAAGGAATCACATTGGAAAAAATAGCTACCATTCTTAATGAGAAACTTTTTCACATAAATTCAAAGCATTTTCTTTGGTCAGTTTGACCAAATCACATTACAGTATGTTCATCCATTAGTTTGACTCCAAAAGCAAGGTGAGTGCGGCGTTGGTGGTATAGTGGTGAGCATAGCTGCCTTCCAAAAGCAAGGTGAATTGGGGAAAACGTTCTGTTATGCGCTGAATCGAGACATCCCCCCAAAGCCTCATTCAGTCATAGGTGGGGTTTTGTGGAGGTGTCTAGATGTCAGGTGTGTGATATTGGGATTGATTCATGGTGTGACGCTAGGACTAAGGCTGCCTTCCCCTAAGTTTGAGGGTTATCAAGGACAGAAGGAGTGTTGCGGCTTATTGTTTTGTGCTTGCTGCTTTGCTGCTTGCTGTTTTTGGTGCTTCCTGCCTTCTGTGCCATGAACCCTTTTGCTCCTCTGGGATGACCCTCTGCCATGCCACCCTGCCTTGGAGCCAGCCAACTATGAACTGCAACCTCTGCAAACTGTAAACCAGTAAACCTCCTTCGACTTCGAGTGTTGAGTATTTTGTCTCAGTGACTGAGACACCATCCATGTCCGTCTAACTCTTATCTTTATCTAATGTACCTACTTGCTTTCCCACCTCCCTCTCTACCTTTGTGTATTTACACACACACACACACATATCAGCTTATAGATAGGGGTTACATGGGATGAAAATCCACATATTAACCAGGGTAGGCAGTATGAGGGTGACAGTGTTCAAACAAAAATAAGTAAATAAATTAATGTCCATGGTTGCTTTTTCATGCAGGTGAATAGTGCTGATTTAGCAGAAAGTAGTAATAGTCCTGTTTGGCTTGGTAGAACATGGTCTTAAACATACCTGTTTCTAGTCCTTCATTTTGAAAGTTGCAAAGTATTTGTATGTTGATTCTCTGCTTCAACGGTAAATTATAGGGAAAGAGAGCAGTCGGGAGGTAGTGTGCATATCCTTTTTTTTGTTTGAAGGAAATACTGCCAATTTTTCTTTAAAAATATATTCCTTTTATTTAGTTTTGGATTCAGGATCAGGAGTGAGTTGTAGAGAAGAAAAACTCTTCCTTAATGAAGAAATAGGTGTATTAACTGGGGCTAGGTTGCAAAAATACTGCTTCCTTGATATTCTAAGTTAGATTTATGATGTCCGATATACGGGAGGGAGGTTGGAGATGAGGAAGTCACTGTTTATTGAACACAAAAACTTCAAAATACGTGAATTTCCTGATGGTCCATACCTAAATATAAACCCTAAAGGCTAGTGGGAAGGCTAGTATAGTTTATGTATCTTATTCTAACTTTCATTTTTCAAAAAACAAAAAGAATGGTTAATATTGCATACAAACGCCACTTCCCCAAGGTAGTGTCAGGTTTTTGCACTCTAGAAGCTGCAGCCTCCTGTCTCCCTGTAGTCATAAACTAGGCTCCCTCTCCCTGGTGGTGAGGAAATAAAGAGGATCTTGAGAAGAGCAAGTTTGCATAACCTCAGTTTAGAAAGGGAAATTTAGATTTCTCTTTAAATTCAACAGTGTAAATCCCATATGAGTCCGTCTTGGGTTAAAAAACCACCAAAGAGGCCGGAGATTTAGCTCAGTGGTTCCGGCGCCTGCCCCACAAGCGCAAGGTCCTGAGTTTGATCCCGGTAACCACATACAATGCTGGGCGTGGTGAGTCATGCCCACCAACAATCAACCAGCAATCAGCACCACATACCACAGTGCCTGGCATGCTGGTTCATGCCTGTCATCCCAGCACTCGGGAGGCAGAGACAGGAGGATTGCTGAGTTTGAGACTTACCTGGGCTACATAGTGAGCTCAGGGCCAGCCTGAACTACAAAGCGAGACCCTGTCTCAAAAAACAAAACAAAACAAAACAAAACACCAAAGATTTTATCTAGACCAAAATGTGACAGCCCCTTGTTGAGTCCATGACAGGTTGGGTGTGAGGAGGGTGGGCCTTACATAGATGTCAGTTTTAGGGGACAGTATCAGGAGACTTTTGCTTGGTTTTGGGCAAAGTGCTGCAGGGCAGTTGATTCTCTGAAATCTGACCTGGACCTGACATCACCCCTGAAGGACTCTGGCTCCCTGCATTGCTTCTCTCGGTGTCTGCATGTGGCTTCCAGCAAGCACGCTGCGACTTGTGTGTGACTAACGCCTCCCAGACACCGTGCATCTCCACCATCCCCGTGGAGCGCTTCGCACAGTCTCTTTGGCATCTGGTTTTATGTAGTTATATTTCATCATGGCTTTACTTAGAGCTTTTGTAAATTTCTTTGATGCTAATTTAGTTGCTTTAAACTTTTTGAAGTGGAAAAAAGAAACAAAACCAAGAGTACAATAAACTTTGATTACCAGACCTCTAAACGCTGAACCTCTTGAGCGACCCATATTTGTAATTTATTCTTTGAGCATGGAATTTATAGGCAGGGGTGGAGAGCCCTGTTGCTGGAAGGCAAGGCTGTGGTGTTTAGGCCCAGCAGGGGGAAGAGTCCAAGTGCTGGTCTTCACAAGGAAACATGGAGAAGATGGTGTGTCATCTAAAGGAGATGAGGTGGCTTATTATATAGCAACTATTAAAACAGTATGCTTTCACCTTCTTTCTCTGGTCATCGACTAGTTGGCCATCTTCAGACAGCCATTTTCCATGTCACGGACCAGCCTTTTCCATCTTGGGCCTTGTGGCTCTGATGTTTCTTCAACTAATTCTCCACCATTGTACACTCACAGTTTTCTGCTTTCCACTTACAAATGACAGTGTGGGGAAAATCCTTTGAAGCAATTCCATGCATTTTGAATTCGTTGTGCCAAATCATTAGCTCCCAGAACTGTAGCAACTTCTGTTGCCATTGGCCGTTTACGCAAGTGCTCATTTTCAGAAACGTTGATCAACATTTGTGAAAGATTTTTGAAGAAGATTCGGTAGGTATAAACCTTCCTTCCTTCTTTATACTTTTAATGGAAGTACAGAGTGCAAAGTGTGCATGTGGTGCGTGGGAGCTGCTTGATGGATTCTCCCAAAGTGAATGTTGCATTTTTCCAAAGCCAAAGGTGCCCAGATCAAGAAGGAAACGCTTGGCTGTTTCTCCATCACCAACCCCCCCCCCCCCCGCCCGGGGTGGGGCAGGGGCTGGTTGGGAATTTGGCAGGGCCTGGCTGTTGGGAAGACGGGCTGTCAGGTGGCTGGCTGTCTTCTGGTAGATCTGAGAACACACCGGTGTTGGGCACAGCCCTAAGAGCGGAAGTACAGCTTTCATGCCACTTGCTTAGCTTCAGAGGCACTGCCCAGCTGTTCTCCTGAGCTGCCGTGCAGCCTTGCTGTTCATTCTTTGCCGACATATATTTTCCATATTTGTTGTAGCCCTTCTGTTGGGAAGGCAGTGATGTGTGCCTGTGTTGGGTGGGCACTAGGGGTCATTATGGTTTTAATTTGTCCTTGAGGGGTGAAAACTTCAACGTTTTCTTGGCCATTTGGATGTCCTCTTGGGTGAAGCATCTGTTAAAGTCTGTTCTTTAAAGAAGTAGTTCATAATTTGGGGGGGGTAGGTGATTATTTGCCAGATGTTCTGTCACTGATTTGAAATGTGTTTTTATCTGACAGTGCCTTAATACCTATTTTAGCTTCTTCTTGGAACTGTTTTATCCTGTGGATCCAGCTATCTATTCTTTTGCCAGTGCTAGGTGCTTTAAGCTGTTGTACGTAGAATACATTTTATCTGATAGTGTATGTTACTTTTTATTTATTTTCCTTTTACATATGGTTCATGGATCTTAGTTCTTTTTCTTCTACATGAACTTTAGGAACAGCCTTTGAGAATTATATAATTTATGAATTTTTATGTGTCTAGTAGAAATATAGAAACCTGGATGGATACAGTCAATTTTAACAGTAGTTGGAAGTGAAAAAAAGAATATGATTTTGAGGCTTCAACTATCTCTGTACCATTTTATTTTTTGAAAAAGAAAACGTTTTAAGTATGTGACAAAATAGGAACATATATTAGGTCTGGGGATGGGTAACCGGATGTTGTTTGTGTTACTCTCTGAAATATGTCAATGCCTAGAATGTATCTGTTTGGGATTTTGTTTGGAATTATATTAAGCTAACGTATTCAGGCTTTATTGTAATTATACTGGCTGCAAGAAACACTCTTAGTTGTTTTCCTGCCACATCCTTACAGGGGTACTTTCTTCCTGGGCATACATCAAAGCCACACAAATGCGCACTGGCTTTGGTGTCTACATTCTGTCTTCATCTTCAGAAATGTTTCCTTTTAAAAATCTGTCACTTACAAAAAATACACAGGAACTAACAGTCAGCAAGACCTACCAGGTGTTTGGTACATTTTCACCTTTTATTTTGTAACATGTTCTGGAAGCAGTTTAGGTGTATTTTTGTCTCATCTGTCTTGAATTGAAAGTTGCAGGTACATCGCTAAGTACTTTAGTTAATGTAAATACCTCTTGTGTCCTCTCAGGAAAAATAGGATTCTCCAGGTTCTCTGTGTCCATCTGCATTTTTATCAGGTCACAATAGCTGCCCTGGATAGTTTTGGATGGTAGATCTGTTACTTGGTGCTTTTTCTTCTGATGTTTACCAGTGCCAGGGTTAGGGGCTAGGAGCGTGTCCAGTCTATTTATTTCTTGTTGAAGTTGCATTACTAGCAGTGGCTAGGGCACAGGACTCTTGAGGCTCTGACTTTTGAAGCTTAAATGATCCTAACTCTGGGTTGACTTTAGCTATTGCACAAGTATCTTGCAGACATTGGAATGAAGACAGGGTTCCCTTGGCCAAAGTGAAGAAGGAGATATGTAAAAGATTTGGTCTCAGCTTTGTATGTAATGTTTTCCCATCATGTGAAAATCATATGACAAGCATTTTTCAGAATTTCTAAGTAGCAGGATATACATTCCTTTGAAAGCAGGAAGTGTTGTCCTCTAAGGTGTAATTCCCATAGTTTTCTTGAAGCCTCGACTTCTTATCCTTGAAAGCTTGCCCACAACTTACTCCTGAGAACTTTTGGAATTAATTGAGGGACGTGACTCTTGTTTATTCTTCACATTTCAGATCATCCAGTCCTGCCTTGGTTGGCCTTTTGTCTGGGAGATATAAATTCACCAGGGCGATGCCAATAAGTACAGAAGACTTGCCAGCCTACTGAGAAATTCAAACTTCTTCCTTTCCCGCAGGAGTGTCTTGGGAAACTCATGTATACAATAGAACTTTTCATGTCTAGACCCTGTCCAGGGGATTTATGTCTAGTAAGAACCTATTCTGTTTTACTTAACTTACTTAAGTGGAACAAAACTCAGGAAGAGGTTGTGGACAGAGTACAAGGAAAGGAAGTACAGAAAATGTGGGATCGTCATATTTTCCCAACTTCTTTGCTCCCAATTCCATGAAATTGGAAGTGTAAGGATCTTTTGTGTCTGCTGCCTTGGTCAACAGATTCTGTGGAAGCTCTGCTTGGTGCCAGACACTGTATTTGATTATGCAGATGAATAAAATATGGGGCTTGCTGTAAAGATACTAATACTAGGAGGAGTAAACAACCAGATTATAATACACTTATTGAATGTAATATAAATGGTATCTACACTGTCATGGAAAGTCTTACACAAAAGTCTTACACAAAAAGGTGGTACAAGTTAGCTCCTTTACATCACATGGGAAAAACGGGGAGACAGAAGAGGGAATGGGACTGGGAAGATAAGGCAAATGGGAAAGCCTTTTGAGATAGGAGTCACGTGAGCAGAGTTGGAAGCAGAGCCATTCTTGGAGATTTAGAAAAATACCAGTCTACACAGGTCAGTAAGTGGACAGGAATATGTATAATAGCCAGCTTTCCTGCTGTTGGGATGCAATATAAAATACCCATTGTTTGCAGAAGAAAGGTTCATTTTGGCTTACAGTTTCCAGGGGTTGAGTCCATGGTAGTCTGGCTCCAAGGCAGGAAGATTACAGTGGAAGGATGTGGTGGAGCAAACCTGCTTAGTTCTTGGTGCCTCGGAAGCAGAATAGAGGAACAGTGCGACAGAAGGGGCCAGCAAAGACCCTAAGGTCACGCACCCATGACCCACCTAGACACACTCAGAAATGTGTTTTACCAATCCCTTGGGTGGCTCCAAAGTCAATTAGGTTGACATGGTCAAACTTAACTGCCACAGCATAGGTCGGGATAGAGAGGCTGGTTGAAAATATTTATGAGACCAAAAGGGGGAGCCCTGTTAGGGCCATGCTAAAGAGTCTGTACTCCTCAGCTGAATGGGAAGAAGGAGTGATGGGATGTTATATGGCCCCGGGGTGGGGGGGAAGAATGGCTTGATGTGGAGGTAATGGACATCATCACGGGGGTTCAGAGTGCCTGTTGGGGAAGTAGAGGGCAAGAGGAGACAATGTCCAGTCGCCACGTCAAGGAGTGGCCTGTTCTTCCTTGTTGATTGCAGCACTTCCCACCATGGCTGTGACAGGGAACCAATCTCAGTGTTCATCACTAGATGAATGGGTAAAACATGTGGTTTAGAGACAGAATGGAAAAGCATTCAGTGCTGAGAGGGGAGTCCCCGTCATTTGTGGATGGTCTTGGAAGGCATATTAAGTAAAATAAGCCAGGCACAGGAAGGTAGGTTCTGTGGAATTTAACTCATGTTGATTTCATAGCAGTGTGTGGTGTGCTCACCAGGGGCTGTGGCACTTGGGGAAGGCTGGGGAGATGTCCGCCACAGAGTACAAAATTGTGGCTGGATAAGAGGATCAAGAGATCGCTTGTGTAGCCTGTGATTATGGCTAATGGTGAGATTTAATATTTTCAGCAGTGCTGAGAGTGGATGTTAAAAATCTTGCTGTACAGGGCCAGAGAGTTAGCTCAGTGGTTCCGGCACAAGGCCCTGAGTTCAATCCCGGGTATCCAGATACAATGCTGGGCGTGGTGACTCATGCCCACCAGCAATCAATACTACATACCACAGTGCTGGGCGTGGTGGCTCACACCTGTAATCCCAGCACTCGGGAGGCAGAGACAGGAGGATTGCTGAGTTCAAGGCTTGCCTGGACTCCATAGTGAGCTCAGGGCCAGCCTGAACTACAAAGCGAGACCCTGTCTCGAAAAAAAAAAATCTTGCTGTACAAGACTATGCGGCAATGCATATTTTAATTAGCTATATGTAACCTTTCCACAAGGATATATATTTCAAAGCATTCCACTGTACATATTATTTTATCTGTCAATTTAAAGTAAGCAAATAATGGTGCATGCCGTGGTGCATGCTTATAATCCTTGTACTCGGACAGGGGGAGGCTAGAGGGTCACAAGTTTGAGACCCACCTGGGAAACTTGTGATTCAGTGAGACCCTATCTCAAGATAAAACATTTGAAAGGAGGGTGGGAAGGTAGTTCAGTGCAAAGGCTCTGGGTTCAGATCCCACTACTGCCAAAAAGAAACAAAAACAGGCAAAAATAAAATCAGAAGGCAGGAGGAAAGTCTGCCGAAGTCCACAGCGTCTTACCAGGTACCCTCCACAGCCCAGGCCACCTCTTCATTCCCAGGCATGGAGATGCCTTCCACCTTGTGCCTCCCCAGGTTGGTACCTTCAGAAAGCTACATTTTTCCAGCTCTACTTGTGTCTTTGTCAAGTCCCTTTCATGAATCCTCTTCATTTCCTAAAAAGGAATAAAGGTGACTGGATCAGAGGCAGGCCTGGAATGGCAGTGACATTGTGGGTACAGAAATGATGGGACCGAAGGGGAGCGGTGTTGGGCATGGTGAGAGAGTCACGTGAAGAAGTGAGGCTTGGACAGGAGGAATCGGTTGCATTTTAAGCATTTTCAACATTGAGTTGAGTGTCTGACTACAGCTCAGAGACAGTGGGTGTTGAAGATGTAGATTAGGGATTCGGCCCTGAGGTGGTGGTGGGGTGTTGGCCAGACAGACAGAATGGCAAGTGGGAGCTTTGGGGTGTCAGCTGCAAGGGAGCCCCAGGAGGAGCTGGAGGCAGAGACCTGGCGTCTTGAGAGGCCAAGGTTTGAGGAGGTGAGAAATCATAGCGGTTTCAGACTGGAAAGGAAGGCAGAGGGTGGAGGGTGGGGTGGGGCTTGGAACTCAGCCCTGGCGATTTTGAGAACTTGTGCAGGACTCAGAAGAACTGTGACCTCAAGAGAGAGACCCTGTGGGTGGAGCTGAGGGCTGTGGGCCCCTGGGCAGGGAGACAGGAAGTGCAGACAGCTCCTGAAAGAGGTTAAGGGGAGGGAAATGGGGTGCAGGTGAGGATGGCTGGTCTGGGCCTGGCAGCTGGTGGAGGGCAGAGGAGGACAGGAGCACAGGGGGCAACGACAGAGAACACCCATAAGGAGGTGAGCAGCCGCCCTTGGTTCTGCCCTAGGGCTGGTCACTAATGCCCCCAAGTGACTCCCGGGCGCCCCGGGCTGTGAGTGTGTGCACAGGGGGAAGGACTCACAGGAAGGAACTGGCTGCCCAGGAAGGGAGCCTGTCGCCCGTCAAGGGAGGCATACCTTGGGTGACTCTATAAATAAAAACCAGAAGCTAAGGGGACCATGGTGGTGTACATTGCTGATCTTCCCGCTCTGGGAGGGGGAGGCAGGAGGGTTACAAATTCAAGCTCTTGCAGGCAACTTAGTGAAACTTTGTCTCAAAATAAAAATATAAAAAGGGGATGGGGTTAGACTATTTTTGGACTCGTGTGTGTGTGTGTGTGTGTGTGTGTGTGTGTGTGTGCAGGTGTGTGTGCCTATGAATCCCAGAGGAAGTCAGATTTGGGAGAGAATGCTCAAAGATGAGTCAATGCCTTTATCTATGGAATTCTATTAATATCTGACCTGTAAGTTTTAAATATTATTAATTGTTCTTTAAAAAAAATCTGTCCCCTAGACCTCCTGGCTCCTTCCCATAGCATGTGTCCATGTGCATAGGTGTGAGGTCATCTGCACCATGACTGGGGGCTACTGTGAACACTGGGTCATTGAAGGAGGAGCTCATCGTTCCTCTAAACTGTGGCGATCACAGTTTCGATCTCCTGCATTGCCCACCACCACTGGGGACACTTAATGTACCCACTGGCACTAAATACTACAGTGTGTATGACTTGGTTCAAATCTTAGATCGCGTCTTCCCAGAAAGCGTTCCTGTCTTTGTGTTTTAGTCTCCCGTGTCTTCAATTAAGACCGCAGGTAACAGATCCAGATAGAAATGTCTAGTTTTTTTCCCTGAAAAGCCTCGGCTAAGGGTCATTGTTCTTTCTTGTGATTTGCCCACAGTGCCCAGCAAGTCAGAAGTGAGCTAGAGTTAGACCCGAAGCCTGACATTCAGCTATCCCTGGAGTATCCAGGCCGGCTTGTCCAAAGAGAAAGTCTATAAAAGTGTAGTTCTTTCTAGATGTGTTGCTAAATGTTATTATAGGTCTGTCACCCTCATTTAAAAAAAAATGCCATGTCCTGCTTGGAAAAAAATACTTTAAAAATTGTAAGGTGCAGCTCATCGTAATTTTTAATTGGCTAGCAAGTTTTAAAAATAGATTTGCCAAGGGAAAATGTGGCATTAGAGAGGCATTGACTCAATCTTTTGGCACCAAGGCACACGCAGGGAGTGGGACCTGACAGAGTTTGGGGCGTCTTTCCGACGTGGCCTATGCTGCTGCCGCACGGTTGTCTTTCTCCGGGTAGGGAAAGGTCGCGGTGCAGACTCTGCATCCCCCAACTCCCCTGTCCGCTCATGAGTTAATGTGCATTGAAACTCACCGTTTTTAAGATGCCTTGAGTGTAGAAATGGGTCATTGGGGAGCCCCCTTCCGGTGAGGACTGCGGGTGCCTTAGATTCATTACCATTTGTCTCCGTCACTTTTCGTCTTAGTCACCCACAATTTAAAGGAGAAAAGCTTTCTTTCTGCTCATGTTTCAGTCCGGAGCTGGCCACAAGGCCATTCGGCAGGACGGAAGTGGGTATGAGGGGGAGCTGCTGGTGGCAGGGTGGCAGGGAAGCAGGAAGATGAGAAGGGAGGAACCTGGAGGGAGGGGGGCAAACCCGTGAGGTCATGCCTAGTGACCCACCTCTGCTGACCAAACAACCAGACCCCAACTCCTAATACAAGTCATCTGTAAACTCCATAATCTAATCAGCTTTCAGTCTCTAACTCAGCAATGCTCCTGCCTCTGCCTCTTGAGTGCTAGGATTACAAGCGTGAACTACCACACCTGGCATTGCAGTACGTGGTACTGATTACTGGTTGTGGTATTGTTGTATGTGGTTACCAGGGATCGAATCAGGGACCTAGCGCTTGCTAGGCAGGTGCCGGAACCATGGAGCTAAATCTCCAGCCCTGTGTGAGGTTTTTATTTTCATTTTTTCCCCTCTTTTCTTTCTCCTTCCCTCCCTCCTAATATTTCTCCTTCCCTTTCTCCTTCTTACCCCTCTGTCTTTTCCACTCTTTTCTTCCCTCTTCCCCCCTCCCTCCTTTCTTTCCTTCCATCTTTTTGGCAGTACTAGGGATTGAACCCAGGACCTTCATACTGAACTACATCCCCATCTCTTTTTAGTTTTATTTTTCAATTTGCGACAAAGTCTTGCTAAGTTCCCCAGGCTGAGCTTGAGCCTGCAATTCTGATGCTTCGGTTTTCTGGAGTGGGGAGACTATAGACGTGTACCACCATGCCCAGCCTGAGGTTCTGTGTGGCATGGTGGTTGTACAAGTGGCCAAACCACTTCCGTTAGTGCATGAGATCGCATTAGGGTTGGAGAAACCATATTGTGTAGCTGGTTCGCTCTCCATGGCGTAGAACAGTATCTCTCCATACCTTCATTTCTGCTGGCAAGTCACATTTATGCCCCTTGTTGCCGATAACAACTTCAGTGGCAGTATTTTGGGTCTAGATAGGGTACTTTGTAGAGATGTCTTTGCACTTAGCCTTCTTCAAAGCCTCGGTGTGTCCTCCCAGTGTGCAGCTCCTAGGATGGGGTATCTGGCCTTCCAGAACTCACTGCTTGCTCCCGTGTACAGCTAGTGGAGAAGAACACACGAGCGCCGTGTACACGCGTGGTCTTCTGTTTCTGTTCCGCTTTGGCACGGTGGTCATGGCAATAACAACTCCCTTCAGCACTCCATCTGGCAAGCTTCTCACTTGAAATTGCTGTGTCCATCAAAATAAAACGGATGGACATTTGAGTTGGAAGCCTCTGCCACAGCTAGAGTCGCCACTTTCTGCTGTGACAGTGGACTTGACATGGGATGTGACGTTGTTTACCTGGGCTTTGTCCCTCTGTGTGGAGGTAAATCATAGTTCTGATGGTTTTTCACATGCTTCCTCTGAATTTGCCGGGAACAGACCTTCTGCCCTATGCCTTTTGCGTACCTTGCATACTAACGAATGCCTGTGTATCCACAGTGGAAAGTTTTCCTTGACTCCCAAGTAGGATAGAGGCCTGAAAATCGTTTTCAGAAATTTTAGAAATGCTAGTAACTCAGCTTTGTGGTGAGTCTCTAAAACCACATCTAACATCTGGATCAAACTTGGGGCAATTTCAAAGTCGTGCTGCCTCTTGCATGTCTAACTGGCATTTTTCTAGCTCTGTTCCTAGTATTTACAGTGTGTCCTTTTGTTTCTGGTTATTGACTAACTCTTCATAGATGCCATTTGTTATCTATCATCGTAGTCAATTTAGGGATAAAAAATGCTTTGTCATTCCAGTTGGCAGTGATATTGTCTCCAGGCTCTTCCTCAGTGAGAAAGAGAAAAGAAAGTTTCTCAAAGAGGATGGAGATTTTTATATTATGGGTCTTTGACACCATGAGTTACCTTCTGTGTTGTTCTTTCTAAACTGTGACCATCTATCATGTTTTCTGTAAGAGAATCCATCTGGGGTGTATATGTGTGTCTTCAAGGGTGTCAAAGTCACACCCCAAAGAAGTACTAAATTACAGGGATTTTAGATCCTAAGTGAGGCCCTGGAGGAACGCTCAGCAGTCTTGACATCTTTCAAAAGGGCCCAGCCATTTGCCTCGAAGGCCTTGATTCCGTGTCCGTCCTCTGACCTCCCTGAGATGATGCAGAGGGCCTGGGGGCATGAACAGAACTTGTTCCCACCTGCGAGGGAAGCAGTGCTGAGCGCAGGTGCTGATCTGCTGCCGCCCTGGGGCAGTGTCCCCAGCACTGGCTCCCGCTGAGGCTTCAGGAAAGCGGTGACACAGTTGGATCAGACCCTACCACCGTGTCCTTGTCCTGCCCTCATGCCCCTGGCTAACTTCTCAGAGGTCCAGGCCCAGCTACTGGCCCGGCGCCCCCTTCATGTTGTAGGTAAAGAATAGGTAGCTCGGTGGGGGCAGCCATCCTGTTGTTACATCAGGAATAAAAACGGCGTCTCTCCTGTCTGTCACACTGGACTCAGTGCTTCGGTGGAACAGGGGCTGGGACAATGCATGGGGTCAGGGTAGGTTTGTTGAGTGAATGTCTAAAATGACTGCAATGCCCGGGAAATTTTAGGATATTTATTTAAACATTTTAAAATGCCTGAGATGTGGCCTTGCGTTCACTCTGTGGCACTGTACCACAAAACAGAGACAGAAACAAAAACTCCTTCTACGTAAACTTCCTAAAGGTTAGTGGAGCAAACACTTTGTACGAGTGTGGATTGTGTGCTCAGGATTTGCACAGACCTGTGACACCCAGGGAGAGGGTTTGTTTCAGTCTAGAGCGTGTGGCCAGCTGGATTAGTGAGGGCTGCGGTCTCTTCAAGGCACGTGAGTAGTGCACTTGGTTGGTGGTGACCGGGACACTGCACAGCGGTGACTTTCTGTGTAACCCCAGGCCCATTCTTTCTCTGTGTACTGCTTAAGAAGACCTGGTCCAGAAGCGGGACATTTGTTTTCGCTTTGAAGTTTTATGATGATGAGTAACTCGGCAAACGTTTGAGCACATGGCTTGAGGGCTATGTGGTGGTCACATCGCACCTCTGTTCTCTTGCAAGTCAATAGTTTTCACTTTTCTTGGGTTAGTTGGAGAATTAAATTAAGGAAAGGGATTTTTCTCAGTGGCACTGTGAGTGTCCTACAAGACCAGGGTCCTGAGTTTGATCCTTGGCATTACAAAATGAATGAATGAATTTTAAAAAAGAAAAAAGAGTTGGCCATGATGGCGCAAGCCTAACTACTCAAGAGGCTGAGGGCTAGAAGATTGCAAGTTCAAGGTCAGCCTGTGTGACCTTAGCGAGACTCTGTCTGCTAACAAAATCGTAAAAGTGCTGGGGAGCTGGCTCAATAGTAGCTTGCCAAACATGCATTTAGTCTTCAGGACCATTTAGTCTTAGCTCTCCAGAGATGGTGCTTTCAAACAAGGGACTATGTAACAACTATCCATTTTTTTGGTCTTACATAATAACTAGTACTGGCCAAACAACGGGTTCAGTGCTTGATACACATGCACAGTCTGTCTCTGTCTCTGCCTCTCTCTGTCTCTCTGTCTCTCTCTCCTAAGATCCCTGCATTCTTCAGCAGCAGGTCCTTGTTTTTGGTTTTTGCCTAAGCTGAAGGATCTTCCTTCCCCAGTGACATCTTACTTTTGTTTCTACAAAATGAATCTCTTGCTAAGTTTACCAACATACTTTAGAGAAAACTTGGAATTTTCACATGAAAACCAGTATTGTCTTTGTTGGGTTCACACATTGGAGCTAAAGTGAAACTGCCATGTCAAGTTGGAGTGACGAAGACGTTCACCTCTTTAACATCTGTGTAAATCCAAAGTTCTTAACAGGTTGAATGTTGGAGGATCCTTTATGGAAGGTTTTTTATGGCTCCACTTAAATGTAGAGTTTTGAAATGTCTTTCATGGGAGGCACATTTTCTATAATGAGATGTTAATCAGGACTCGTTTGTGGGAAGATAAACTATTTCACCTCTTGTATATCTACCATCTACCACCCTCATTTTCTGACACTTATTTAAAGTTGGAGAGAGTCATTACTTAAACCAGTAAGAAGAGTCTGACATGGTCTAGCCTAGAAATCCAACAATGTTCCCTTACTCTTTGCTGAGATTTATGGGATATCTACAGTTCAACATAAGTCTCTTTAAAGTATTTCCAACGTTTCTTAAGATTGTGAAAATATCTTTAATGCTAACTAAATGAATGGAGTCAACATTATTTTCTGTGGTATTCTGATGATCAACCTTAGTTATGTACTGTTGGATATTAGGATAAGACAGGCTGTTTTTACTTTTCTAACCCATTCATTTTTGTACTTAACTTTGCTCAGTTTAATAGAGATGCTTTGCCTGGACAACTGGTATTAAATTCATGGTGTAGAAAGCGATCAAAAAAGGAAATACTTCTAATTGTAGCATTACAGCTCAGCTGTCCTGGGAGAGGAGAACAACATACAAAATTTATTGGATACTTGTTAATCCACCCATTCATTATCTGTCTATCCATGTATACATCTATCTACCCACCCATTAATTTATTTCTTTAGTAAATATTTTTGAAAAATGCCCTATGTACCAAACAATGCACTAAGTACTGAGTTAAACAGTTCATTTGTTTAAAACGCTGGTGGTGATGTTTGATTATTACGTGAACTACAGTAAGGAATTGTGGTAATTCCTGTGATGCCACTATGCTGGGGCATCATCACACTGATTTAGCTGCAGGGGAAACTGTGTGGAAGTTGTGATAATCAAGGTAAAACCTGTGTAAGAGATTTGGAGAAAGCAAGGTAGTTACTTTCATTTGAGCAAGTAGGTATGGCGGGAGCGTATGTTCCAGACAGAGGAGACCTTCCAGAGAGGCAAAGAATCTTTGTATATAAAGCACTAAGATCCCCTTTAAAGCTAGAGACTAGGGTGAAGATTTCCATGGAAGTGGTTAAATATGATCCAATGCAGAGTCCTATCTCCTTTCATCCTAAGGGGAACTGGGAAGGTGTTCAAGCTCTTTATCAAAGTAACAGGGTGATGTTAGGGTTCTGTCAGTCTAGCTCTGATGTGTATAGTGGAAGAGGAGATAGCAAGATCCATTAGAAGGCTCCTGCCCTAACTCGGGTGTACACTGGCGGTGCCTTAAACTCGAATGGTGTCCACAGGAACCAGAGGATCCAGTGCATTAGAAACATACTAGTTTGAGCTGGATAGAGCTTAATAGGATTGTGGGATGAGCAAGGGACAGCCCAAAATGCCAGCCAGTTCTTTTCTTGGGCTTTGAGTAGTGTTAATTTTCTCTTTTTGCAGTGAAGTAGCTGAGATGAATCAGTTTAAAGGAAGAATAGTTTATTTGGAGTTACCGCTTTGGAGGTTTTAGTCCATGCCAATTGGCCCCCTTGTGTTGAACTTGTCTGCATCATACTGGGTATGCGTAGAAATGGAGGAAGCCTGTTCACCCCACAACCAGGAATCAGAAGGCAAACTCAGGAGACCCACAGGCCACAGTCCCCTTTGAGAGTATACCCTCAAGGACCTAAAACTTTCCACTGGGCTCCAACTCCTCAAGGTTTCACGGCATCCTAATAGCGCCAAGATGAGCCTATAACACATAGGCATCGGGGGCTTGTTAGAGATTCACACCGTGGTGGGTAGATGGTGGTGCCACTAACTGAGGCGAAAGTGGAGCAAATTTAGAGAAGATGACGGATCTTGATTTCACAGGCTGGGTTTGACAGCATCCAAGTTGTGGGATACAAAGTTCAGAAACTCTGAAAGAGGCCTGGGTTGGAAATGCTGATGGCAGTTGGGGTAAGATGCAGCCTTAGAAGCAAAGCAAGAAGAGATGAATGTAGGCTGTAACACCTTGAGACAAGAAGGAGCCAGGCGTGGTGGCTCACGCCTATAATCCCAGCACTTGGGAGGCAGAGGCAAGAGGATTGCTGAGTTCGAGGCTTGCCTTGGGCTACATAGTGAGTTCACTGCCAGCCTTAGCTGCAAAGCGAGATCCTGTCTCAAAAAAAAAAAAAAAAAAAAAAAAAAATAGAAGGAGCTTGCTAACAGAGAATGTGATGTTGAGTATTAAAACTGTAAAGTTCAAAGTTTGGGCCTATCCTTTCTGGTGGTAAATATTGATGAATGTATTTCCTTTAATTAATTCTTCCCTAAGTTTGTTATCTTTGTCTTGATACTGTGTAGACAAGAGCACTGTATAATGAGGTTGGTCAGGTCTGAGGCACGCGAGGCTGGAGTGGACACAGCTCTGGGGTAGGCGCTCACTTGCTTGGGAAATGTTTCCAGGAAAACCTCCCCGATACCTACACTGGGGGGAGCCGGAGTGGGCGGGGAGTTCAGTGCTTCCTCTGAAGACTGTTCTAAATTGGCGCTGGCTGGAAATAGGATGAAGGATCGTCCTTCATGCAGTTTTAAAATGCAAAAAATAACACCATTATCCTAGGCAAGAAGAACAAACAAAAATCCCACAGGGAACCTAAACACCAACTTGGATTCTTTGTTAGTTTTGTATTTCTGGAAAGGGGAAGGGGGGATGAGTTTTGAGAGAATAGCAAGAGAGGGAGACTTTAGTTCTACCTCTTTTATTCCCTTAAAATGAACGGGTGAGGGAACCTGGGTAGCCTTCTTTAATCTGGATTGTGGGTCACAGGGATAACTACCATAGGATGTTTAGTATTTTTATTTTTTTTATGTGTTGGGCCTGTTTCTTAACCAAGTTTTTAAAAAGAAATGAAAGTAAGATAGCGTGGTGTACATGCTATCTGTTAGCTTGGTTTCCATAACAGCAAGGTCAGGTTAATTTAAAAGAGGATCATATTTTGGGGGGGTGGGTAGAGGTGTTCAGATAGTTCTCCATACAAGTCTCAAGACCCCCAAACCGCTGTAGTTTGCTCTGTGCGTGGGGTGGGGGAGGGGGGAGCGTCCCACCTGAGAGCAAATGAGTTCTTTGTGGGGCCTTTGATTTTGTCTCACCTTTTGCTACCAATAGAATTCCTGAGTAACTTGAGTCAGGGCTTTTTTGCTCTCGGATCTTCTGATCAAAGGATTTCCCATCCAAATGTAGGCACAGAGGTCTTTCTGGCGGCTGGGTGTTCAGAGGCAGGAGGAAAGGGTGAGAGACCCTTTGCGTTAAGGGGATAGAAGCCTCCTCCAGGGAGTTTTTTTTTAAAGCCCCTTTTGAATAGGCCCATTGTTTATAAGAACAGCTCCTTAATGGAAAAACAAAAAGGCGCCCCGGTCTGTAATGCTCTCTCTGCTTCCCTTTGCCTCTTTGCTGGCCTCATTGTTTATTTGATTTATCAAGTCTCAAGTAGTCGTGCCCCCCCCACCTTCCTTTAGCTCTTTTCTCTGGAGTATCCATTTACTTTATTTAGAAACATAATATTTAAAAAAGCTGGAGCCCAGTCAAAAAATCATCACCTTTTTGATGTGGCGGTCCCCCCGCCCCCCACTTTTCTGAAACCTTAAACTTGCCGAGGGCCGAGGAAGCTGAATCGCAAGTCCCTTCATCAGCAAGTTTTTCCGGGTGCTGTGCCGCCAGGGCCCGAGGTCTGCCGGCCTGCAGGCAGGTGGCCTCGGGCTTGCTCAGTCCCAGGCTTCGCTGCACAGAATTAAAAGACCCGAGGCCACATTAGAGAAGGAAATTGCATAGGTGCTGACCGAGGTGGCGCTGCAACTGGGGGTCGGAATACCTCTGGGAGCAGGTTAGCCCTGGAGCGGCACCACAAGGAGAGGCCAGGGTGGTGTTTCTGTGAAGAGAGGACAAGCCCTTTAATATAGCTCTGAGTTGCTAAACCTTGCAGGGCTCCATGAAAACTCTGTCAGTATGAGATCACTTTAATATTTGTTTTTCTGTGTGTGTGTCTCTCTCTCCTCCCTCCCTCATTCCTCTGTACCACCTTTAGCTTTTTGAGGTGAAGACTCTATAAACTTTAGAGTTTGAAGACCAAAGGGTACATGTCAAACTTAATTTCCTCTCTTTAAGATAGGAGCAACCAGGGCGGGTAGTGGTGCATGCCTCTGATCACAGCACTTGGGAGCTGAGGCAGGAGGATTGCTGTGACTTCAAGGCCAGCCTGGGCAATAAGGTAGTGAGTTTGAGGCAGCTTGGAATATGTAGCAAGATCTTGTCTAAAACAACAAAACAAACACCCTCCTACCAAAAAGAACGAGACCAAAAACCAAAAACTCCCAAACGAACACGCTGTCCTTCCCCTCATGGCGTCTTCTCTTTATAATCTTCACTTACCTTTCACTTCTTAAGGTCTTGTTGATTCTGTTGTTCTTTATTTTTCTCTGTACCAAGTTGCCACTAAAGATGTACCTATCTCTGTTAGGAAACTGGTCACAGGGAAGAGGAGCTGCCTACCCAGGCCCAGGTGAGGAGAGTACAGTGATTTAAATATCTTTTTTTTTTTTTTTTTTTTTTGCTTTTTGAGACAGGGTCTCGCTTTGTAGTTGAGGCTGGCCCTGAGCTCACTATGGTGCCCAGGCAAGCTGCTGCGAACTCAGCAATCCTCCTGTCTCTGCCTCCCGAGTGCTGGGATTTCAGGCGTGAGCCACCACGTCCGGCATTGTGGTATGCGGCGTTGATTATTGGTGGGCGTGAGTCTCCATGCCCAGCATTGTATGTGGTTACTGGGGATCGAACTCAGGTCCTTGCTCTTGCGAGGCAGGCGCCGGAACCACTGACCTCCGGCCCAGTGATTTAAATATTAAAGGACATTTTAATTCCTATGATTACCATTTCTGGCTGGCTGTTCACTTTTTACTACTGCATAAACTTCAGAATCAGAATATTAAACTCTTCTTATCCCCAGACAAAACCCAACATTCAGGAAAGGTTTGCTATCTCTACAGACTGTGACTGGAACTGCTTTGTTATTTCAAATCTGATTGACGTTTTTATAAAGTACATTGTTCTTATTTTGAAGGATGTTACATAGACTTGTATTCAAGTAGGATGTTGCTACTGGTGACACAATCATAATCCCATCATTTGGGAAGCTGAAGCAGAAGGATTGCTGTGAGTTTGAGGCCAGCCTGAACTACATAGAGAGATTCTGCCTCTAAAAAAACAAAATAAAAATCCAAATGCTATCTGTTCCTTTTTAAACTAGTAATTGCCAATAAACTGAGCAGTTAATGATTTCTGGTTATTTATCTTCAAATTTATAGCCATACTAAATGTTGTATTCTAAAAATCTCTCTGTTACATCTTCTGTGCTTTCTCTGGTAGATATAAAGCCAATGGCCAAAAATAATATTTTTCCCTTCTAATTGCTGAATACTGGGTTTCTCTTTTATATGACACTGAACTGTCTTCAACTTTTTGGATAGTAGTGATTAGTACTGATAATCATCTTGGCTGTAACTTTAATATTGTTTTAATCAGTTTAAACTCAGAAGTGAGTTTCTAGTTTGGATTTGGTCCTTCCTATAAGAATCAAAAATAAATGTTGAATCTTTTAAAATACCTTTCTACTGTTTTGTTTTTGTGTGACATATGATTGGCTTTTCTCCTTCGACTGGTTTTTGAATGTGTTCTAATACTTTCTAATTCTGTTTTCTGGTATAAAATTTACCGGATTCTAGACTCTTGGTGTGTGGGGGGGTCACTTGGTATTACTACTGTGCTTAGGAGTCTAGTATTTTTGCTGTGCTTCTACACAATTTTGATTCTTAGATGTTATTTTCATCCTCATGGTATCAATTTTTTTTTTTTTTTTTTTTGCTTTTTGAGACAGGGTCTCACTTTGTAGTTCAGGCTGGCCCTGAGCTCACTATGGTGCCCAGGCAAGCCGCCGCGAACTCAGCAATCCTCCTGTCTCTGCCTCCCGAGTGCTGGGATGACAGGCGTGAGCCACCACGTCCGGCACTGTGGTATGCGGCATTGATTGTTGGTGGGCGTGTCTCCACGCCCAGCATTATATGTGGTTACCAGGGATCAAACTCAGGACCTTGCGCTTGCGAGGCAGGCACCGGAACCACTGAGCTAACCCTCCAGCCCATGGTATCAATTTTTGATAGTAGGATTACATTCACTTTTGAAGTGGAGTTTCTTCCTAATGTGTTACTCAAGATATGCTTTCATCATATGGAACCATCTATCTCTTGGAAGTTTGGATAAAATCATAGACAATCACCAGTATCTAAACCTGGGGTCTCGGTTGGAAATAATTTTGGAAGCCTTTTCAGTTTCTTCCATTTATTGCTGGATCATTCATATTTTACACATGTCAGTTTTGTTCCTTTAAGTGTAATGTGAATCTTAAAATTTATTTGTGTGGTATTTTAGTAGCTCTTTTAGGAAAAAAAGCCTGACTAATAGCACTTCCTTGAGTTGAGGATTAACTCAGAGGTAGAATGTTTGCCTACCATGGGTGAGGCCCTGTGTCATTCTCCAGTGTCACAAAAAAAACAAAAACAAAACACAACACTTTCTTCTCTGAGTTTATATCTCCTCTCCACTTTGTGCTTACCTTTTATGTCCTTTTATTTTATGTTTATGCAGACTTGCCAGAAATGTTTTCATTTATTGTTCCCTTTGCTCTGCCAACCACCTGCTATGGAATATATTTATAAATGCTAATGGATTTCCTTTTGCCAGTTCATCCTTTTTTTTGCCATTATCATTATTATTACCTCTTCCTGTTTGTACCTTGTCGACTTCTTATATGTAGAGTGTGAGTCCCTGCCTTGGATGTTTCCGAGAAAGGTGGTATTTATGCCACTGCGTTTTGTTACAGTACGTAATGACCATTGGTGACGTTATTTGCAAATTTAAATACTTTAAAATTTTATCCTGTAGGTTTGTAAACTGAAGCTCTTGTGTGTGTTGCCGATGTGTGTGTGCTGGCACTTACACATGTGTGTGTTTGGGTCCTCAAGTGCATATATTGCTTGGGCATGAATGTTCAGTATAGGATATACTTGAATCTATTAAAACGTAAGATAATATTATGTGAAAGCTTTTGAAGACTCCAACAGTAAGTTGAATCAGGCATAGTTCTTATAATCCAAGAAAAGGAAATGGTTCATGATGTTAATAATCATTGGTGGGGAAGAGAGACTTCTGTTATACTCCCAAATTTACTCCAGTACTCTGTAAAATTTGGGGAAAAAGATTTTCACTTCTGTGCCATCAGGTCTTACTTGCTGTGTTTAGAGCCTGTTTCTTCTTCTTTATTCTTCAAAGCTATGTGACTATAAAGTGGGTGTTCTTAGTAATCTTTTACATGCTTGAAAACTGGTGTTAAAGTATCTAACCTTCTATGTATTACTTTCTCTACCAATTGTTTTATTTTGGTTTTGGCTGGTTGTAGCACATCCTGGTTAGCTTATGGAGACCAAAAGACTCCTGACTTTACTCAATACAGGAATGAGCTCTGAAATGCTATCAATTAGATTGCTCGACTTAGTGGTTTTGTGTCTGTTTCTATCTTGTTCTTCTTCTTTTTTTTTTTTTTTTTTTTTTTTTTTTTTTTTTTTTTTTTTTTTTTTTTTTTTTTTTTTTTTTTTTTTTTTTTTTTTTTTTTTTTTTTTTTTTTTTTTTTTTTTTTTTTTTTTTTTTTTTTTTTTTTTTTTTTTTTTTTTTTTTTTTTTTTTTTTTTTGAGATAGGGTCTTGCTTTGTAGTTCAGGCTGGCTCTGAGCTCACTATGTAGCCCAGGCAAGCCTTGAACTCAGCAATCCTCCTGTCTCTGCCTCCCGAGTGCTGGGATTACAGGCGTGAGCCACCATGCCCAGCTCTACCTTGTTCTTCTACACAGTAACTCTGCACTGGTATGGATGAGATCTAAAATTCCTCCACTGCCCCCTACTCTCATGGGGGTGCTACACTGGTCAGTGGATTCGCTCATGGATTAGCTCAGGAGCTGAATGTGCTGTTAGGAGGTGCGGCCTAGTTGGAGTTGCTCATAGAGTGTGACCTGGAAGGCATACTCTTGTCCCTGGCTTTTCCCTTCTCTCTCTGCTTCTTGGTTGCCCTGGGAGGAGCGCCTTTTCCTTCACCTGGTCCCTCCCCCATCCTATGCCTGCGTTGGAGCAAACTTGAGACTAGACCTGTAGGTATTGGGTGTTTTGTCTCGGGGGTGAGAGGGTCACAGGTTACCCACTCTGAAACTGTGTTTTCAAGTCGTATGCAGTGCATGATCTCTTGGTTGATGATTATTCCACGTTTGTTTCCTGCCCAACCAACATCCCGATGGTTTGTTGGACCAAAATTAATGGATTTATTTTACCAGTCTTTGTTGTTGCTTAGTTAGGGTATTTTTTGGTAGATTCTATTTTTTAGAGTAGTATTAGTTTTGTAGAAAAATTGAGGGGGAGGTACAGAAGTCTCCCACACGTGGCACGCCTTCCCTAGGGTGGTACACACGTGACAGTTGGTGGGCCGGCATCAACACATTGTTATTTCCAGAGTCCACAGCTTACATTAGACTTCACTCTCGCTCTGATGTTTTTCATGGTTTTTGGCAAATGACATGATAGGATCCCGGAGAGTAATTTTACGACTCTTCCCCTGGCCCGTGCTCTTCCTCTTCATTCCTCCTTCTGTCTACTCATCTCTCCCAGCTTTGGGCAAACACTGATGTCCATAGTTTTGCCTGTCCAGGTTGTCATATAATTGGAACCACAGTGTATGGGCTTTGCAGCTTGGCTTCTTTCACTGGCTGATACGCACTTGAATTTCCTCCATGTTTCTTTATGGACCTCACAGCTCATTTCTTTGCAGCACAGGGAAACATTTCATTGTCTGGACACACCACTGTTTATTATCCACTCACCTGCTGGAGGGCATATTGGTTACCTACAAGCGTTGGCAGTTATGAATAAAGCTGTGATAAGTATCTGGAATATATTAGTTTTTAAGTTTTCATTTTACTAATGTAAATAGTATGGTACTTATCTTTGTTGCTGTTTGTTCCTACCTCTGCTTATTTATAAATTCCTTAAAGTAGAATAATTGGATCAAAAAATACACCTGTAGATTTTGATAACATATTTAGAAGGCTGATTCACCTTACTCTCCACCAGCAGTGTGTATGTTTTTATTATGAGGTTTCACAATGCAATGGATGAGAAAGCAGAGATTTTTCTATCTGTGTAGTTTGTTGGGCTTGTTGTAAGAAATTACCACAAACTGGCTGGCTTAAAACAACAGAAATTGATGCTTTTACATTTCCGGAAGTCAGAAGTCTGAAATCAAGGTGTTGGGAGGCCGTGATCTTCCAAAGGTCCTAGGGCAGAGCCCTTCCCTTTCTCCTGCACCATGGTGGCCGCACTTGTCCTTGGCTCTGGCTGGAGACACATCACACTGTGTAGTCTCTGCCTTGATTATCCCCTGGTGTTTCCCTCCATGTGTTGGAGTGTATGCTGGCCATCTGATCCAGGCACCACTGATTGGATGGGGTGTGCCTTTCCATTATGACCTCATTTTAACTAATTACTCTCCAGACATCCTATTTCCAGGTAAAGTCTCTTCCAGAAGTTTCAGGCAGACATGAGTTTTGGGGAGAGGTGCATTATTCAGTCCACTAGAGTTGCTTTAACTTTCTAATTTTGTTACTCGATTTTAAAATCATAACGAAACTCTTACGTAAAAAGTAACACTACCAAACAGCAGCTATAGAAAGAATTGTTTAACAGATTTTTTACCTTTCCCCCGACTTTATGTTGGCATCATCTTCAACACTGAGCTTGATAAACTTGCTCTTAATTTCATCCTCATTATCAATTCATAATTCAGTAGCCACATCACAGATATTAGACTTCAATCTCACATTTAGAAAAAGAAAATTAAGGATTTACTTAGGTCTGAGATGAGCAGCTTTCTCTTTTCATTTTATTGCTAATGCCTGAGGGTAATCTTCAGTGCTACTTGGTCGTTTTCCTTCTAGACGGCTCAGAAATATGTAAATGTTCATCTGGAGCTTTGAATCCCAAAATGAGGTGTGGAAGCTTTCAATTGCTGATCTGGTATAGAGAAAGAAGTCAGGTCTATCTGGAACAAATGAAAACTGAGATGTTTAGACCTCGGACTTATTATTTCCAAAGATGATGTTTCTCCAGGCTTATTAAGTCAGTTGGACTCTTACTGGGCTAACGCGATGCAGGACGTTGATCTCACCCTCGTAGCTGGGTTACGCCGATGGGTTCCTGTGTTGTCGCGGAGCGGGGAGGTGTCACATCGCTGTGGCTCCCTCTGGGTGACCATGCGGTTTCCAGGTTTCTCTCTTCTGTACCTGCTTGTTAGCACTTACTGTTGCCTGGAAAATGTCAAAATGCATTAACATACTTAGGTTTCCACCCAGCAGAATGAAGAAGTTTAGTGTCTTTCCCATAAATCTCTGTTGAGTCCCCTGTGGAGGTGCTGTGCTGGCCACAGGGAGTGCAGCTAAGGAGGTCCGACTCTGGGTAAAATAGAGCTCAGTACCTAAATATTCCATGATCGTGCCAAGCACTGAGGAGTATGCTTGAGAGGTTTGACAAGAGCTCTGAGAAGACGGAAGAGAGAATGATCAGTTGTGTGATTGGAGAGGGGTTTTCAGGGAGAGACGTCAAGGGGGAAAGATGGAAAGGATCTTATGTCAGATAGGACATGAAGCTCAGGTCTGTGCGGGTGCTACTCCGTTCTGGTGGGCTGAGCAACATTTTCAGGCTAAATTTCATACCCGGGATTGCTGATGATACGTTCAGGCTTGTTTGCGCGTTTGCTTAATACATGATGACATGGAGGCTAAATTCTCAGGCGCTGCTCCGAAGAGGCCTGGTTTACACCAGTGTTTCTGAAGTCACTGCCGTACCCTGGTGAGGGGCTAAGTATGTGACACTGTGACTACGGGGACAGAGTCTACTCCAGAAAGCAAATCCTGAATTCTGCTGCCAAGGGCTGTTGCATTTCTTTTTATTTTTACACCACTGTCCTTTATCCTTGACATTGTGAGCCCTTGTGGGCTAGAGAGTCGCTGGTTGGCCGCGGTCTGATTCCCTGTGGAAGCACATCTGCAGGATGTAGGATTTCACAAGCGAAGCTGTGGCCCATCTGGGTGGCTCCAGAATGTCACGAATAAAGTGTTGGGATGTTTGGCCTCCCTGAGAGCTGTAAGCTGCAACTTGTCTGCAGAATCTGAGGATTGCATAAGAAATAGCTCTGAGCGTCTTGCTGTAATTATAAGAAAAATATGGCCCCAGAATGTGAGGTTCTAGCTTCCACTTTAAAGATTTCCCTGTGTGCTTCTGAAGCCTCTCTGAATGGATGTGAATGATAGGGAGGATGAAGTGAAGTGTTCTTGGGGGAGAGGGGAATGGAAACAGATTTTAGATGGTCTTTGAAGCCCTTCGTATGAATATGTGTAGAGGCCGATGGATTTACGAAGTGAGTCTAAAGCCCCAACAGTCAGGGAGTTTTAGGGTAAGCTATGGGTACAAAACTTAAAAGCCTTAAATTTGGGCGGAAAAGAGGACTGAGTAGCACAGGGCAGGAGGTGCCTGGTGGGTGGACCTCTGCAGCCTGCTGCTACTAGCCCTGGGAGCCAGGGCTCACCTGCACAGCTTCTTGTGTGTGGCAGGTTGCCCTGGCCACAGGCAGCCTCCGAGGCAGAGGCGCGGCATGTTTTCTAGGGATGTCTTTGAGGTCTGCGCCTAGGACGGGAGAGGAGGGGCCAGAACTGGGCATGGGAGATACCCGGATCCAACATGGGCCCCATGCTGACTGCACAGGCTGCTCTGCAGCTAGAGGCCATAAGAGGGATTGAAATGTTATCATGAGGTGGCCACGCCTTTGTATCCCTGCAAGGATGGGATATGAGGTGACAGCACCCATCATAACCTCGAGGAAAGCCGCTGTGTACGCCTCAGGCTGACTGTTGGGGGCATTGGCCAGTCACCACCAAGGTCAGCAGTGGTTCCCTGAAGGGGAGCTGGGCTGAGCACTATGTCCACTATGCTCTGTGCCACATGGTTTCATTCATTCCTTCATTCGTGGAAGCCTTTTGCCCTCATGATGTGCTTTGTGCACTTATCTGCACACAGCGCCTCGAATGAATCAGACCAGGTCCACACACGTCAGGAGAAGTGGCCAGTAAACAGTGACCCCTGGATGCTAAGTGTCCCCGCGCAGAAACAAGATGAGAGGAGCCTGGAGGAGCAGAAATAGATGAGGCCAGGTCGGGAGTTTGGATTCTTTTCCAAGTAGGGTGGGAGTTAAAGAGGGATGGAAAACAAGAGGTTGCTCTTCCAGAGAGGGCACTTCCGGGAGAGGCTTAGCCAGGCTCATGGCGCCTGAGGCCCAGAAGGGTTAAATGACTTGTTGGACTACAGGACAGAGATGGTGGTGGTGGGCACATGCAGAGGGCCCTGGGCTCTGCTGAGGTGGTAGGAGGTAAGCAAAAGAGAGAGGAATCCAGGATGACTCACTCTTTCTTGATTTTGACAGATATGTAAAATAAATACAGCTAGAAATAGTATCCCATATGTGTTTTTCTTAATTTGGGGGTGTGTAGGGGAAGAGATCTTTGGGCTGTCCCAGATCCTCTGTTGACCTGGAAGAAAACTAAGCTCCTGGAAGGAAAGTGGGTTTTCGTCCCTGGTGCCCCCACAAGTCACTCGTGTCTCCAGGGCTGGATGGCCCTAGGTCTTCGTGGGGGGACTGGCTCGGAGAGGGGGATGACCGGGTGTCAGGGGCCCCTGTGCCGTCTCCCCCGTCCCGAAGAACAGCCTGTTCAGGAGAGGTAATTAGCATCCGGCCTGTTGCCGCCTGTCCAAGTGTCGGCTGCCAGCACACAGCGCAAGGTAATTACAGAGATTGGCACTGCCAGCGTGGTGGTGTTTATGCCCCACAAGGGTGGCGAAACCGATGTTCCACAGGGATTTGTTTGGGGCTTTGTTTGCCAGCAGTTTAATTCCTATGCAAGGAATGTGTTCTTCATTCGATGTGGGGCTTTAGCGTCTACTGAATATCAGAAGATTGGTTAGTAAGCTTGGATGGCAGGAAGTGAAACGAAAGTGCCCTTTGGAGAAACTATTGAGGGAAAAAGTTTGCCTTGTTTCTTTTGCTAAGGAGCATGTTTTTACAAAACTATTGCTATTACTCTTCTAAAGCAAAGATCATAGAGCAGGGTCTTTGCGATGATTTAGAGTTTAGACAGAAGGATAAGAAAGGAAAAGTAATGCTTGATTATGTTACATTGTCATTTTTTTCTGAATATTCTGTCAAATGTGGTCACTGGTAACATACTTGGCTACTTACATTCCACTGTAAGTGAAATTGCATAAAATTAAATCTTAAAATGCCCAGTCATACTATCCGTATTTTAAGTGTTGATTAGTCATGTGGCGTGGCTGGCCACCGTGTTGTGCAGAGTGGATATAGATCGTATCAGTCTTCACAGAATGTTCTTCCAGTCAAGTGCCTCTCAGAGCGGTGAAATCCACGGTACTGTGGATTGTTGTCGCACGGAAGATTGGTGTACCCCAGGCACTAGGAAAAGACGAGTTCTTATAGATAAATTGGCAAATGAAATGAACTCTGAAAGAGTCAACTCGCTGAAAGGACCACTCTGATGTCCTGTGTTTTGAAGATCGAGTTTTAGTCTTATTTTGGGGGGCCCAGTCAGTAACCGGAATACCACTTCATGGAATGTTGAGTCCCTGGATTTTTCTATCTGGTTGGTGCTTGTTTTTGTTTATTAAGATGTGGAGGGCCCTATTTCTCCACCTCAGAACTTTATTATGAGCCTTTATCTGTCTGCTATTATCTGTTCTCAAATGGGTATGATCATCTCAGAGGAATGCAGTGTGGGGGAATGGAATGTTTTCATTATACTTTGAAATCACAGTGAAGGATATGTGTGGTGGTATATTAAAAGAACTATATGAACCAGCCTTTAGAAGGTTTGCCTCCTCTTGGAATTTAAATCCTGTTGCCCCTTGGGATTTGAGTTCCCCAGTTGGACTTTCCTTTTGTTAGATAATAATACTTTTAGCACTGATGAGAAGATAGGATACTTGGAAATAATTGTTAGTAGATGATTGTGTTTTAGGTAATTGGAGTCAGCAAATTACAACTCGAGTGCTAGATCCAGCCTGCTGTCTGTTGGTGTAAATTGAATTTTATTGGGACATCATCGTATCCTTTTAAAATGTTTATCTATTTATTTTTGTCATGCTAAAGATTGAATGCAGATGTAACCTACCATTAGCTATTATCCTAATCTTTTCAAAAAATATTTTTTGAGGCAGGGTCTTGCTAAGTTGTCCAATCCTCACACTTGGGGTCTTCCTGCCTCAGCCTCTGGAGGAGGAAAAATACAAGCATGTGCCATTCAGTCTGACCTGTTCTTTTAATATCGTCTTTGGCTGTCTTAGTTCTGTGATTGCAAAATTGTAGGTAAGAGAATGACCTGCACAACTGAATGCATTCTAAGGCTCTGGGCCTTGATGGAGAAACTTGCCATCCTCTGCTGCAGATAACAGACCAATGATAAGACTCCCTTTCTAGGAAGAAAATACTCAGGTAGTCCCAGGCTTGCAGAAGGCTTTTAGAATCTGTATGAGATTGCCCTGTGGTTCTGGAAAAATCTGAGGCTATATACGTAGCAGGCAATTGAAAAAGTCATACAATATGTTTCTTTGGACCTCAAAGCCAGAATAGCTTCTCCATGTCTTTCACTTTCTCATACTTTCTGGAAGAGTGCTTCATATTTTTTGGCATTTTTTGGGTCTCTTTTCTTCCTTCTTGTGTCCAAACAGATAGCCCTACTTTCTGCTGGGTAAGTAATTGGAAACTAACAGGAGGGAAGTTCTCTTGCGCCTATTACAACGTGTTGGGTGGGTAATGATTGCATTCACCGTGGGGAGTTAGTACATGTAAATACACATCTGAGTTCTTCTTACATCGTTTCCTGTTCTTTCTCGCTCTCTGTCTTAGGATTCATTGCATAAGACTGTGTATCCTTACTTTGTATTCTCTTTCATTTTGCTCGTAAGTTATTTGTGCTTTGTGTTTGTCATATAAAAGAAACCATATGATCTTCAAACTTATGTGTCTGATTTATTTTCATTAACATATGGCCTCAAGGTGCATCCGTTTTTCTCCACATGACTCAAATTTATCCTTCTTTATGGCAGAGTAGTATTCCATTGTGTGTAATAGCAAATTCTCTTCATCTATTCTTCTGTTGATGGGTATATAGGCTACTTCCTAGACTTAGCTATTATAAATGTGCTCTTCTAAACATGGGTATGCAGACCGTCCTGTGGCATGGTGTCCTTAACTCTTTCAAGAAGATACCTAGAAGTAGAGTAGCTGGGTCAAATGGAATTTCTAGTTTAATTGTTTGAGGATTCTCCATACTGATATTTATAGCAGTTGAGCTATAAAAACATTAGCTTACACTCAGACCAATAGCGTAGAAGGGATCTTTCTCCCCACAGCCTTGCTAGCACTTATTATGATGTGATTTCTTGGTGATGCCCAGGGTGTCTCCGACACTGTCCCTGCTCACCTCCTGCTTCTGTCCCCACTCACAGGTCCCTGTGGATCAGATCGACCTCCTGGTAGCTGTCTCAAGCCAGAGGCACCCTGGGAATCATCCCCTGGGACATCAGCCCCCCCTCCTGACATGTGTGCGTGCCACTTCCTGTGTGTTTCTGGCCTTTCTTCCAGGCGGCTCCGTCAGCACGCACATCACCACCCTCTGAGAGAAACGAGAGCTCTGGGCCCTCTTCTCTCCTGCTGTGGTGGCCTCTCTGTCCTGCTGTGCCGCAGCTTTTCTTCACATTCTCCATCTTTGAACCCACTCTGGCTTGTGCCCGGCCTGCGCCCCGAAAGCTGCTTTGTCAAGGTAACTGTGATGCTGCTGTTGCTTCGGCCCATGGTTGGCGGTCAGACCAGGAGCAGCACAGGGTGTGGCTCTGCGCTCCCTCCTCAAAGTGCTTGGCAAGCGTCTCTGTTCTTCAGTCATTGCTGGCTCTGCCTGAGTCCGCTGTTGCTCCCCAGCCTGCTCTTCTCTTCCCCATTGTGTGAGCGCTGCAGGGCCCAGAGTTGAGTCCTGGGCCCGCTGCTCTGTCTGCCGTGTCACGTAGTGGCCCAGGTTTATGTCATGAAGCGTCATTGCTTTGCTCATAGCTCCCCAGTTTTATTCCTCCAGTCCGATCTCTCCCTCCCTCCTTCCCTCCCTCGCTCCCTCTTTCTCTCTCTCTTTGTCTCTCTCTCCCCCTCCCCCTTGTGTGTCATTCCTCAGCCGTACCACAGTTTCTGCTTTGATACCTGGATCGGCATCTTTTACTGGTGTTTTTGTTTAGTTTTGTATGAGACAAGGTCTTGCTCTTAGACTCCAGTGATCCTCCTGCCCCAGCTTACCTCATAACTGGGACCACAGTCACACACCAGTGTACCGGACTCTCACAGCTATCTTGAAGGTGACATTATCGAACCAGGTTATCTCCAACCTCCTTCGGATCTTTGTACCTTTTCTAGTCTAGGTGATGACCAGGGCATCTTTCCAGGAGTTCCCAAATTTTGGAACCATAGTCTTTTTGTCTCTCTTCTCTCCTATGTCTCTTTGTTTCTCTCTCCTACACACACGCACACACACACACACACACACACACACACTCTCTCTCCCTTTCTCTCTCTCTCTCTCTCTCTTTCTCTCTCTCTCTCTCCAAGTCTAGCTTATCAGGAAATTGCATTCTGACACTGTTTATGTTCCTATTTCTGATTACTTATGTAAATTCCCTAAAGTAGAATTGTTGTATCAAGAAATACTCACATAACTCGGGTTCAGTACATATTCAGAAAGGCCAGAGACTTACTCTTCGACTAGCAATGTGGTACTTTTCTTAGTCTTCTCCAGTACAGCAGATGAGAAGGTAGAGAGAGTTCTTTCTTCCTCATTTACTTAGGCTGCTATAATAAATGACCACAAACCCAGGGCTAAAAGGGACAGTGACTGGCCCTGGAGTACAGTAGAAGTTTCATGCGTATTTGTCATAAGAGGAACGAGGCCCTGCTCCATTCTGATGGGATCTCTCTGTGTGTTACGTAGGAGTCTTTCTCCTTTCTCTCTGAGAGGGCATGGTGAGCCCCACGAGGTCTGTGCTCTATTTGGCATTTCTGTAGGTGGTGTGGCGGGCTGTCCTTTGAAAGCGCATGCTCCAGAGTGCTCGGCACAATGGCTCTGGGCTGATCTGTGCCTGAGGGCTTCTGCAGTGACTGAGGGATTCAGCGCTCGTGCCTTGGTGCCCCACTCGGCCATCGCCCATGGGACTGTACTGTGGGGACTCCCGGTGAGGCCCACAGCCAGTGTCTTCCACGTGGTCAGCACTTTGAGCGACACACATTCACCTCCCGTCTTTCCGGGAAGCATCTGCTCCCGTCACAGCCGTCCTGGGGGCTGCTTCTGCGGACCAGAGGCGGCACGTCTGTCAGCGCCCTCGAACCTCCCTGAGGGCTGATGTGAGACCGTGTGTGACTCAGCAAGCGGACACTGAAGCCCGTGGGGATGGAGCTGTCTCCCCTGCTGCCTTCCCTGTGGTCGCTATAAGCAGCCGAGGTGGCAAAGGGATGTTTAAGGAGCTGCGAGCGGCTCGACCCTCCAGTGCTGTCTTGTGGGGAGCGCCATGTCCAGAGGCACTGTGCGCACTTGGGGCGATCCGACAGCAAGCTGAATGCTTACATGACAGCGGTTCATTACAGGAAAAGGCACACTGTCACGAGTGCCCTTCGTGAGACTCCTCCTTGCTTCGGATGCACTTGTCTCACCGTGCTGAGTGCTTTCTGGAGCAGGTCGGTGGTCCTCTTTCCTGAGTGTCTTTATTTACGAGGTGCTCCAGTGAGTGCTGCTGCTGAGCACTGTTGAAAGAAAGGCAGCCTTGTACACACACGACGGAGTGTCCTCGTCCCCTTATGTACTGGATCTGGTGCCGGTGACTTCTGGCTCTTCCTCACAGTCGAAACGATCGTGAAAGCGATGTGCTTCGAGTCAGGATGGGGCATCAGAGTAGCCAGGACATTGAAACTAGAGGTTCTGTACTCACAAAAGAGGACGCTGCTGAACTGCGTCTAGAAAGTGGCAAGAAAATGGGACGAGTGTGTTCCAGTCGAGGGGGAGAATTTTTAGGGAGATTCACGACAACACGTGTTTCGTTTAAAAAAACTTTAAACATTGTGTTTCGATCACGCGGTGTATGTCACACAGTGGACATGTCTGGGTCACGTGGCCCCAGCCTCCCCTTGCTTGTCTCTGCTGACGCGTCCATGTTCTCAGCACGGATTTAGTGCCACTTCCTGTGGCGGGCATTTGCCCACTAGAATTCCCTCTGCCTCTTCTTCTGGCTCCGAGGGACTGGATATTCTTTATCCGTCAGCCTGTGGGGCTCCTGAGGCCTTCCCTGATGTTCCTCCTCAACCTCTGGCTCCTCCTTCCATCCCCAGGGCTGATCCCTACTGGAATACAGGAGCTTCTGAGGGAAGACACAGTCTTCATGGGTCCTCAGAGTCTTTGTAGACTTTGAGGTAAGTCTGGCCGTGCTGAGCTACATCTTCACCTTGTTTTAAAAAACATTTGAGACAGGATCTCAATGAGCTGTCAACTTGCTCAGGCCACCCTCCTGCCTCAGCCTCCCAGAAAACTGGGATCAGAGTACTCTTCACTAACGGGCTAGCTACTGGCTTGAGAATGTGTTTTCTATTGAATGGGTTGGCTGTGGCCCAAAGTGTGTGCAGCTGCTAGTTGCACAAGTGCTCAGGTAAATGGTATTTGATCTTGTGATTCTCCGTAGCATTGGGATGAAGAGGCCCATCGTCTGGGAAACAGGAAAGACGGGAGGCAGCACTTCCGGTGCGTTCAGCCTGGGGGCAGTTGGTGCTGCTGTGGGCCACAGTGCATGGCTTGAGATCTGGGCCAGGCATCTGAGGACAGGACAGGGAGGAGGAGGAAGGAAGGAGCCCAGGATTTCTGTGCCCTCTGGGCCTTCACATGGTTTTCAAGACCTGTGGGCCCTGTACAGACTGTGCCAGGGATATTCTGCATGCTGTGGCGCAACCCGTCAGCCTTGGGCTCCTCGATGGATCTTTGAGGATGTCTTAGGGTCAGCACCACCGTGTGTGGGTGACAAGTAGTGGGCTCAGAGCCAGTGTTTAGCCAGAGGCGACTAGGACTTCGTGACAGGCCGGCCCCACCTTCTGCTCCTTGTTGTTCATCATGCTCCTTGTGTGACCAGTCTCCTCCATCTTCCTTTCTGAGAGTTGGAGCCTAGCTACATATTCAGACTTGGAAAAAAGAAGAGGATAGCTTCAGAGCCTAGAGTGCCCATGGCTATGTGTGGGTTGTAGGATTCCAGGGGCCCAGGTTGAATTTTTCTTTTTCTTGAGGAATGCTAGGGATTGAACCCAGGGCCTTTGCACTGAGCTACATGTCCACCCCTTTTTATATTTCTAGGGTCTCTCTGAATTGCTCAGGCCAAACTCAAACTTGAAATCCTCCTGCCTCAGCCTCCCAGAGGGCTGGAATTTCAGGCAATACAACACCATGCCTAAACCAGGCTTAATTTCTTTCTTTCTTTCTTTTTTTTTGCTTTTGAGAGAGGGTCTCGCTTTGTAGTTCAGGCTGGCCCTGGGCTCACTATGGTGCCCAGGCAAGCCGCCGTGAACTCAGCAATCCTCCTGTCTCTGCCTCCCGAGTGCTGGGATTATAGGCGTGAGCCACCGCGTCCGGCATTGTGGTATGCGGTGTTGATTGTTGGTGGGCGTGTCTCCACGCCCAGCATTATATGTGGTTACCGGGGATCGAACTCAGGACCTTGTGCTTGCGAGGCAGGCACCGGAACCACTGAGCTAACCCTCCGGCCCCAGGCTTAATTTCTGACTCTGCTGTGTGACCTCAGGAGACTTTCTTACCTTCTCTGAGCTTTGGTTTTTTTCTCATTGGAAATATGGGAATAATAAGCTTATGATAAGACCTTAAAGGACTCAGAGGTATAAAGGAATTTGTAGTTTGACCACCAGGAACTGTTGTTGTTACACAGCACAGTATGCACATTGGAGGCTACTTACTCCCATAAACTAACTTCTGAGTTTTTAACAATATTTCTACTTTGCTATGTAAGTTTGTAGAACTGAACTCATTTTCGGAGGCCCAAAGTGGCTCGCATCAGCTTCCTCTGCTCCCATGAAGCCGAGTGTAGCAGAAAGTGTCCCGGACATCGGCTCAGAGCACTTCCTTCGCTCTGGCTGCCAGCGTCACCAGCAAGATGGCACTGTGAGAAGCAGCTGTCACTTTGCTGGCGGCAGACACACACGGGCTGACCAAGTACCACTTTTTGGCCGGGGGGCCGGTACGGGAGATGAAGCCTTGACTCTGAGCTGCATCTCTAGTTCTGTTTACTTTTTAAAACTTTGAGACAGTCTTGGTTAAGTTATCAAGTTGCCCAGGCTGGTCTCAAACCTGCTATTACCCTGCCTCGGCTTCCCCCAACTGCTAGAATGCCAGGCGTGCCGTACGTGGGGTATGAGAATGAGAGACTCCCAGCGGCTCATTGGATGGCTCCGAAGTGAGTCCTTCCTCCACAGCGTCCTTTGGTCGGAGTCGGTTCAGAGGCGCCGCTGCGCCCCCGCGTCTTAGAGCGCCCTCTAGCCATCCTTCCTCAGGCCTCCACCCGCTCTGCGCTGTGTCTCTGGCTCCAGACAGGATGCGGGAACTTCGGTGCGTTCAGAGCCCTGTCGTGGTGGAGCCCAGCCTTGAAGCCCGGCTGCCAGACCCTGGCCCGGCGTCCCACACTGTGCAGCCCTGGGCCGTGGCCAGGAGCGGAGTTCATCAGGGCGCGCTTGGCTGAAAGGGGACGTCTGTGAACCTGTGAATATCCTTTTGAGAACCCGGAGCGCGCGTGCCTGTTTGCTCTGCGTGTTGGGGACGAGCCACCGCGCACCCTGTCCCTGGCACACTTGATTTATGACGGTTCGCTCTGCTCCACCAGCTGGCGAGCAGCACGGAGCTTTGAAGGTTTCCAGGGGAGGAAATGAGTCCGCAGGCGCTAGGAGCCAGGGTGTCTTGGGGGCCGGCTGGACGGGAACTAGTGCGGCCCGGAGAGGTTGGGTCCTGCGCTCCTGCGCTCCTGCGCTGGTCACAGAGCTTGCCCCGCTTTCCAGCTGGAATTCCCGGGAATTAGACTAGTGGCAGGGTTAGAATTTGCAGGTCAGTTCCCTATTTCATGTAAATAAAAGCGGTTCAAATAAATCTTTATTTTGGGGAGAGGCTACCTGCTTTAGGTGGAATAAATCAAACAGATGGAAAAAAGTAATAGAAGGTTACACTGGAGTTTATTTTTTATTAGGACTTTATTAGGATTTTATATTTTATTTAGGACTTGAACCTGGGGTCTTCACATTGAGCTACATTCCTTGCCCCTGTTAATTTTTAGACAGGATCCCACTGAATCGCTAAGTTGCCCAGGTTGGGTTTGAACGAGTGATCCTCTTGCCTCAGCCTCCTTCTGCCACTGCAGCCTCTCAGCTGCCACCTGAGAATCTGAAACACTTAGAAGGCTGATATTTTATATTCTAACTTTCATCACTGTGTTCATATGTGAGTCTTGTACTTCGTAGAATACATGAAACCATGCTGCCTTTAATCTTGAGTCAGATACCACAGAGAATCTATTTTCCACTGATGTTTTTGAAAACACAAAAAAAATGAAGATGTTTCTGTGCAGTTGACGTAGTGGGGCCAGAGTTCGATAATGCTTTAGCAGCAGTGACTTGTGCTGGAAGAAGCTATTCTGTGCTACCCGGCTGTCCCCGCTTGGACTTTTCTTCCTCATTCCCCATGATCACCTGTCGTTTGAAGGGAACAAAGACCTTCCTGAGGCCAGTGGTTGTATTTCAGTGTCTCTGGTGTCTAGAACATTCTTTGGGCTTTCATCACTTTGGGGGAATGAGTATGTGAAGGTGTCCAGCTTAGGGTGTCCTGGTTGCTCCTCCTGGAAGGTCTGCTTGGGATGGAAGTAAAGAAAGCACAGAGTTGGGTGTGGCGGTGTACACCCATCCTTCTCACATTCAGGAGGCTGAGGCAGGAGGATCATCATGAGGTCAAGGCTAGCCTGGGCTACATAGTGAGTTGAAGGCCAACCTAGGCTACGTAACGAGATGCTATTGAAAAAAACAAAACAAAATTTAAAAAGGAGAAAGAAAAAGTAAGGGAAGGAGTGTGAGAAAATACAGGAAACAGGGGCAGGAGAATGCTATACTATACTTCTGCCTTAGAATTGATGGGCATCTTGCTGTAGAAAACCAAGAAGCCTGCCTTGCCCTTGCCTGGCCCTGTGCGGGCGATGGGTCCTTAGTTGCCACGGGATTGACTATAGACTGAGAAAGTCACCTTAAGGCCCTTTTTAAAAAATTACTCTTGGAGAAATTGGGGACAGACTTGGGCTTTAGAAATCAGCCTCTGAATGTTGCTTAGGGTGTGGGAGAGGAGGTTTTGCATCTTTTCACCACTGTGCCCTGCAGAGAAGACATTGGGGAACAAGGCTGTGGATTGTGCACGGAAGAGACGAGTGGCAGGCTCCTTTCTGTTCGTGTGGCGTACTGGAGACTGAAGCCAGGGCCTTCACTCTGAGCCCCCCACCCAGCTTTATTGTATTATTTGAGACAGGATCTCGCTAAATCGGGAAGGTGCCCGGGCTGGACCGGAAATTGCAGGGTTCCTGCCTCTGCCTTCCAGAGTGCTGGGATTAAGTTGTTTGCATTTTCTGACGTGACCATCTTGTTCTGTAGTTGGAGGCAAAGGCTGTGTGAGGACACAGTGTTCAGTTTGTTGCCAGGTAAAGAGGCTCCTCCCACCTCCTGCCCAAAGTACCACTGAAAAGCCTGTAACAGGTGAAAGTAGGTCATGTCATGGGTTTGGATTTTCTTTTTTCTCTGTTTTCCGCAGCCTCCCTTATGGATCATAAATGCCAAATGGTTTTCTGCAGTAACAGATTTTCTGAAGATCAGCGTTAGCTCTGCTGCGTCCTCAGAAGGAGGCTTTGGGAACTGTCTGAACTGGAGCAAGTTGAGAGATACTGCGGGTCCCAGAAGCTTCGCGTCTTTCCCCTCCACATTTCCTGTGCTCT
>PVIC010003562.1:0-68282 GCA_004025085.1 Thryonomys swinderianus | reverse complement strand
TCTCTCCTGGGCCCCCTGGGGGCCTATGCTCCCCAGAGAGCCCTAGATTTGCTGTGAGCTTGTGCACCTCACCTTCTATTCCTATTGGTGTCACGGGGCACATGTGGGCATGGTGGGAAGTGCTTTCTGCAAGGGGAGCTGTGGTCCTTGCTGTGGGTGCCAGGCTAGGTAGTTGTGCAAAAGATTTCTTGTGCTTTTCACTCGGCTGGAAATGAATTTTATTTTATAAAAAACTATCATGAGAGAATATTTTGAGTTGATCTAAGGTGATAATTATAAGGGCAATCTCACTGAATAAGTTTAAAATCTATAGAAAGGCCATTTTATTTATTTCCCTTTGTGGCATCCCTACCCCCCCCCCCCCCACTGAACCCTGGGCCTCGGGCATGCCCTTCTCTTAATAGCCTCAGGTCCTGACAGCTCAAGTCCTGTGTCTGCTCTGTGGCAAGAGTCCACCTCTTTCATCCAAGCCACCTTCTCTTTCACTGGTTCCTCACAGCTCCCTGGCTCTGCAGTTGCCTTCTGCTAGGATCCCCTAGCTTGTTGGATAGACGGTGCCGGCCCCCGGGATGCCTGTGAACAGTTACATAGCGAGAGGGCGGGCCTTTTATGTGGATGTCCCAGCCGTGTCAGTGTGGCTTCTCCTTTCAGCTTGCTTTGTTTATCCAGCAGTTCATTACTTAAGACTGGCTTGTCCAAGTGGGTTACATATTCTTTGGGAAATATGGTCACTTCCTTGAGATACCACAAGTCTGTTTAGTACAGGGAAGATTGGCTTGATAAGAAAAACGTGATCGAAGTGCATCACCACGAATGTTTTTCTGTTATTCCAGTTAAGTTTCTACAAGCATCAATAAGCACCAGCAAACCTGAGGGCGATAAATCTCTGCGGCTGACATGTAGAGACACCAAGGGAGGCTGGGAAAATGATTGCTGATGATCCGTTCTAACTACTTGACCTTCTGACCTCTTCTCTAGATATATGATCAAGATGGGACACTACAGCACTTTATTGATGGTGGGGAACCTAGTAAGTCGAGCTGGATGAGGTATATCCGATGTGCAAGGCACTGCGGAGAACAGAATCTAACAGTAGTTCAGTACAGGTAAAGTATATCTTGATTTCCCACTTCCAGAGCTGAAGCCCTTCACCTTGCATACACAAATTCAGGCTTGCTGTGGTTGGGAAAAGCCCGCAGACGCACAGATTGGCAGGGGCGTTTGAGCTGCCACCCTGAAACCTCCCTAGTTCCTGGGACAGTGACTTCGTGACTGTCAGAAGCAAAGGTGCTATAGGGGGCTGTTCACTCTGTCCTGCTGAGTTTCTTGTGCATCATTGCTTGAATGTCTACAGAAGCCTGCACGAGTCCTGCAGGCCCACGGAGATGAGCGGGATGTCAGGTCCTGTGCTCACAGTCCCCTTCTGGTCAGCCCCTGGGAGGACAGTTTCACTCACACAAAGCCTGGGAAATTCCTCTTCCCGAGACTGCCCTTCCCGCACCCGCCACACTCAGTACCCATGACCGAGCCACGGCTGCCTCTGCTGCTCTCTCCAAAGGCGCTGGAGCACTTGGGTTTGACCTTTGAGGATCCCAGTTACGTTTCAGGGAACGAGGTGATTCCAAAGCAGAGAGAACACCCCACTTTCCCAGGATGTCTGAGCAAAGCTCAGTGGTGACAGAGGCGAGATGGCACCATCCGCTGTCCCGAGGGGAGTCACATAGAGAGGCCACCAGAGAGCTGAGCTGCACAGTGAATGCACATCACTTCGAAGTGCACCTGCTGGCCAAACATTTCCGCTTAGGGCCTAGGAAGTCTGAAGTGGAGATGAGAGGCAAAACACATCAACTGGGGAAAAAACCCTACCACTGAGCCTGCTTGTCTCTGAATCCCTCGAAAACATGTGCCGTATAAATATATGAGCTCAGTTATAAACAGCCGTGTTCCCTTTAGACTCAGAAGCAACTGTTTAGCTTTATTAGGCACCACAGACACATCAAAGCAGAGGCCCGTGCTCGTCAATTTGGAGTCCTGCCTGTGGCTCTATATTTTTCTGTTTTTTAAAATCAGGTTTTTTTTTTTTCTTTTTAAACTTTTTTTCCTCTCGTAGCTTACAAGCTGCACAAATCTGGCTTGCTCTTTAAAGGTCTCCAATTCAAAAGTAACATATTTGGGCAGCATCTGACTCATTGCCTTGATTTCCTATGCAGTTTTAGTTTGTTCAATAATGGCTTAAATGCAATAGTGCAGACGATATTTGGATACTCTGCTGTCTAAGGCTTTACTTATCTTCACTATCATGATGTTCTTACAGAACTAGCTACAAAACTAGTCAGTGTTCTTTCGGTCCAGCCTGCAGCAGGCGAGTAGCTGGCTCTGTAATGAACACCCAGGAAGTTAGTCCTTGAGGCAAGTTCTGAATTGGGACAAGCAGCCCCTTGCGGGATGGAGGCATGAGTTAGTCATTGCCTATCTGTCAATATTAAGTGGATTTTACAACTCCCCTCTCATGACAGTGCTTACGCTACAAGCTCTCTCTGCTGATCTGTTTTTGATTACTTCAGATCTTTATAAAATGAGCTACAAAAATACAATTTTAAAAACTGGCATCCATCACCAGTGACTACGTCCAAAAGTAAGAAAATAGAAAAGTTGGACCCTGAAGAGCCAGCCTAATTTTTATCGTACATGAATGTCCTCTTCACAGAGAGTCAGCTGGTTTAAATTCATTCTGTTATGATTTGTAATATCTAAATGGAATTTTCTTCAAAGCGCCCTTGATTGATTGACCCTTAGCTGAACGTTTTGTTTTTATTTTGAGGCTGACAATAATGTTTGTTGGCATGTGTTCTGCTTCAACTGCGTTGGGACGCCATGAAGCTATCTTTATGAGTCATCCAACCACAATACTAAATACATGTCAGCAAAGGAAATATTATCTGAAAAGGGAAAAATCCCTTTGATGTGCTTCAGCATGCAGAGATTTCTGCGAGTTTTGGAAGCTCTGCCCGCTGGTAAGGCACGGTGTACGCTTACACATTTTTTCCCCTTTCGGCCTACCCCGTGCCTCAGAAGACCACCCATTGCTCGAAAACAGTTCTGCTCTTTCAGCAGCAAAGTGTGTCATTTGGTTTTAGCACATTCATTTGCCCGGCGCAGTGTTTATCTTAGGGGAAGCCAAACCGAGAGATGAAATGTTACAAGGGTGAACTACAAAGTAGACTCAATTTTTCTCAAGTTAGGAGATGCCAGTGATTTATAGCTCAGCTCCAATTTTAATTTTTTTATGTAGCAGTGGAAAGAATTAATAAAATGCACAACTCGGAGAGGTGCGGAGGGAGGAAGGGTGGCGAGGGCCGGACAGGCGGCTGGAGTTTTTGTCAGATATTCATAGAATGTTGGGAAAACATTCTGCTTAGCTAGCAGTGCCCTCGTGAGACGGAATGGCAGCGAGGAAGGAAAATAACAAGATAAATGAAATTTTTGCAGCTGCAAGTAAAATATTGAGAATCTGCACTTTTTTATTGATCTTTATGATCCGATTGCCAAGAGCCACTTTGCGGTGACAAAATATGTTGACAAGCGCATATCTCACCGCCGTGAAAAATGTGGAGAAGGGCTCGTCTCAGGTCTGCTGTGTCATACAAGGGGCAGATCACCCTCGACAGCCGGCTCCTCGCAGAAAGGCGCGATTGAAGGCCCACCAACCCCAAGCACTTCCATCTGGAACTTGAGGATAATACGAGAAGCAATTCTTCATGGAGAAAACCAGTTTCAGTCTCCTCTCTCTCTGTCTCTCTCTTGTTCGAATCTGTAGATTTTTCTTTATGGTGCCGAAGCTGTTATGAGAGATGTTTATTCCCTGGTACCTCCCCTGTAAGATTTCAGAGTGCAGTCTTTTCAGCCAGCATCAAGCGCTCCTCTTGTACTTATTGAATTTTCATCCATTTCACATAAGAGGGTTTTTCTCTTCTGTACCAAACCTCAGAAAAACGGCAGTGGAGATTTTTACTCTCTTAGTCCTTGTGTCACAAAGATGCTCCATTTTACTACAAATTTGGGGCATTCTGGTGGCTTTGCTGGAATATTTCAAATGGGAAATCTGCGGTATTAATTTATATCGGAGGTTCGAGCACCCGTCTCTGCAGTTCGCCAGGAGAGAGAATTTCCCATTAGTGCAGGCGGGGTTTTTCAAATGAACTTTCCCTTCCGGTTGTCTCCAGGGCCAAATATCTGTCTCTTCAGGACCCTGTGTAGAGTGACACTGTGGACATCAGCTATACACTGTTTATCATGCTGACTTATAGGCTCTAATTGATTGCTGGGGACAATAAAGTGAATGTGGACTTATAAACGCAATGGTTAGGTGGAGCTGGGCAGCACATTTTTCAAACAGTAAGAGTGTGGTGGGGGCACATGAGTCCTGCGTGTTACTAAGCTGGGTTTTCTTTTGTTTTGAATAGGTCGAATATATTCTACCGAGCCTGTATAGATATCCCCAGGGGCACCGAGCTTCTGGTGTGGTACAATGACAGCTATACGTCTTTCTTTGGGATCCCCTTACAATGCATTGCCCAGGATGAAAACTGTAAGAATTTATTTTAGCTCTGAATTCACATCTCAAAATACCTATTTCAAAGCTAACTTTTAAAGAATGTTTTTTCCTTGAAACTTGTGAAATGTGGTTCATATGATACATCATGCAAACACACACATATCTATTCTGTCGTTTTCCTTTCCTTATATGTTGTTTGCTTTGCACAAGGCATTTTAACTTCTGCCAGGCCAGAACTCAATGCCAAAGCCTTTGCCAGAGTTTCAAACAGTCACTGACAACAGGGTTGGACAGCTGGTGTTCACTGAGCACATACTATGTGTCTGGGTCTAAGCTTCTCACTGTAGGTGTTATAAGAGCAATATAAGGTAACTTCTAGTCTGAAGACTGACATTACTGGAGCCACACTATGCAAAAATGGAACAGTGCGAAGATACTGCTGTCCAATCAGGGGTGACATCCCTGCCATTGGTTGGGTGTGCTCTTTCCTCAAGAGTCAGCTTAAAAATGATACTAGAAATGGTAGATAATGTGTGAAATTCATGTCTCTCATCTCTTGTTTAATCTAAAATCATATCTAGAATCATGTAGTTTTTTCCCTATTTTTGTTATCATGCCAACTATTATCTTTGAAAGAATAACTTTTGAGCAAATATGAACTTGGCAACTTTCACTTAAAATTTATATTTTTGTTTTATCAGTTTTTTTGAAAATATAACATGATTCCAGAATATGAAATAGAATTAGGCAGTTCTGATGTGCTCTAATAAGAAACACTGGTCTGAATGATGTTTCCTTGTCACTGCATTGACTAATAGGCGATAATCTAACAATATGAAACAAAAAAGAAACAGAGACAATAGATCTATTTTAATAGATAGAAAAAAGTATTGTTTTCTTTTCTTCTCCACTTAATTCTCACTCACATATGCACACGCTAACTCCAATAAAAAATGTTCATATTACTGCTGGTCAAATGCTAATCAGATATTTCTTTCCCATGTTGCTTTCCTTTCCTATTTTACCTTAACCCTAAATCAATCTCAGTTAGAAAAAAAAAAAAGAAACTTTGGACACGCAGTTCACGCCTCTTACTTCCCAAGTTTCCATTAGACCAGCTTCTTTTCTGCAGTGCTACTTCTGTTAGAGGGAGTGTCTGTTTTCCTAAGGAGGAAATCTCAGCATTGGACAAAAGCGTATGGTTGGTGTTAGAGGCTGATCTCCACATGGAGGCCGCTGTGCTTCCCTTGGCCTTGAGCAGCTCCGAACCCCTCCCCTGAAACTAGATCTTGGGCCACACGTGGAAAAAGTGCCAGGGTCAGCCCCCCAAATGGCTGACGGGCTTCTCTGAATACAGGAACCTGAACATCACCTCGCTTTCTAAAGGGTGAAGTTCAGTCAGCGGGATTCCAGAAATCCTGTGAGGACCCCTGTTCTGTTGGCAACACAACCTGACACAGCCTCTGAAGATGTTGTGTGGTGTGTTGAGGGACGTCTGGGAGGAAACGTGTCAAGGCCTGGAGTTCAGAAGCAGGTAGCTCAGACTCCATATATTTCATTTGTTCACTCGTTCATCCTTTGCTCAGTATTTATTGAGTGCCAGCCTTGGGCCAGTGTCTTTGGCTAGGTGTTGTTACCCAGGGAAAAAAACGAGTTCCTGCCCTCATGGAGCTTACATTTTACCAGAAGGCTAGAGATCCAGACATTTATAAATGAACAGTTGGTTAGATGTTAATGTGTTATGGAGTTAATAAAGCAGAAAAGGAGTAAGTATAGTTGGGATTGCAAATTCTGGGGTGATTGGGGAGCCACAGTGGGGAGGGGTCTTTGGGCAAAGGCTTCAGGGGGTGAAGGAACCAGCTGTGCAGGCAGAGCGAGATAGGAAAGGTCCCAAGAAGGGCATGTCCACGGCATGGGAAGGAGCATCGTAGAGGCCGACGTGGCACTGCAGAGAGAGTGAGTGTGTGTGTGTGGTGGCAGCAGTCTGGGCAGGCCCTGGAGGACTGCCAGGACTTGGCTGCTCCTCTGTGTGAGCGCACAGTGGGTCCACCATGGGCTTTGCGTGGTAGAGTAAATTGGTCTGAGGTTTAGCACGGTTGCCGAGTGGAGACAGGCAGCGAGGGGAAGGGCTGGGGTGCAGCGAGAGGCTCCTGCAGCGACCCGAGGGGAAGCTAATGGTGGTGTGGACCAGCGTGGAAGTGGCGAGAAGCCATGGGATTTGGACGACTTGGAGAATAAGGGAAACTTTCTCTGCCATGTGAACCATCAAATGAGAGGAGTTGAGGATAACTTGAGTGTTCACTGGGTCTGGAGGCAGGCGTGGCACAGGCACAGGGTCTGAGTAGGGATGGCCCTTGTCACCCTTGACGTGGGTCATCTCCACACATGGCTTCTGCCGTATGGTGCTGTACAGGTTGAGAAGGCCCGAGGAGTTGGACCATTTTGGGGTCCCTTTGCTGGACGCAGCCACCTGACAGAGAGTCGCTGAGGAGGTACCACACAGACCTCAGTCTGGTCCCGCAGTGCATCAGAGATCTGCTGTCTGGAGCAGGATGTGGTTTGCCTTTCAGTCCTTTCGTGTGCAGCCCCACTTGTGTGAAGTGTTCCTGGGGCTGCTGATTGCAGCACTGAGGAAACTCTATCAGGGTGGATGTTATATCATCCAGCACCTGAAGTCCTTGGAAGAAAAATTCACAAAGCCACAGCAGCTTGAAGCATTGTGGATTCAGCAGGGAAACTAACCAACTCTTTTGGGTTCAGTTCAGAGTTCTTAGTAAGGATTGAAGGAAGTTTAAGGGGAATTAAGTCATCAACTCCCAAGTTCAACAGTGACAGTGCCTCTGTTCCCCAAGAGTGTAGTAAGAATTTTGTGTCATTTATCTGTCATGGGATTGGCCACCCAAGAAATAAGCAAAGGGCCTCATCTAATCGTGTGGCAGAGGTGTATGACTTTGACACAAACTCTCATTCCCTGTGATTTACTCAGATAACTAGGGGCTTCTCATCCTGTGCTGGGAAAATGTGTGGTGTGACTGAGAAACACGATTGTGTGAACAGACACAGAATTTACCCGATGTCCTTGCATGGCCCTGAGTAATTTACACCATATCACCTGGATTAGCAGTTCTGAGACAATTTTTTTTTTTTTTGAGACAGGGCTTTTTTTTTTTTTTTTTTTGAGACAGCCTTGTAGTTCAGGCTGGCTCTGAGCTCACTATGTAGCTTAGGCAAGCCTCAAACTCAGCAATCCTCCGGTCCCTGCCTCCCGAGTGCTGGGATTACAGGTGTGAGCCACCATGCCCAGCACTGTGGTATGTGGTATTGATGGCTGGTGGGCGTGAGTCTCCAGGCCCAGCATTGTATGTAGTTACTGGGGATTGAACTCGGGACCTTGCGTTTGCTAGGCAGGCGCCGGAACCACTGAGCTAACTCTCCGGCCCGTTCTGAGACAATTTTTATCTCATCGAATGAGCCATAAAATAAATGAGGATTCTTAAAAAGGAGCTCCTCAAGGTAAAAGATGTCCTGGCTACTGTGTTCCACAGACCCTGCCAACAATGCCATGAATACAGTGGGCAACTGATAAGTCCTCACTCTGTAAATACGGAGGGTTTCTCATGTCATTATTAAAGGAGATTCATTCTTTCCACTTGACTTTTCTATGTTAATGAAATTGATGTCTGGGCTAAGACACTCAAGGAAAATGTGATTTTACTTAGTGAATAACACATATTAAGCACTTTCTTTATAAAATTATCATTTCTTCCTATAGTTCTTCCAACATTCAGAGTACATATTTCCCAGGGAGTGTGTGGGGCACGCTGGGCCTCAGAAGGGCCCCCCACCGGCAGCAGCATGTGGCAGTGGTGTGCTCCGGGCATACTTGCTGCCCAGATGAGCCATGCACAACCGCCTGACTCAGAGGAAAGACAAAGGTTCACACAGGCCTTCGAGTACTGGAAGCAATTCCTATGTTGTTTTCTTTTTTTAAAGAACCAGTTTTCAGTGTAATAGAGCGGCAAAGCGAGAGGCAGTCCATCCACTGTGGGCCCTTCAGAAGCGCAAGAAGAGCGAGGCTCCCCGAAGCTTCCAGTGGGGGACTAGTTCCTGCAGAGTGCAAAGACCATGGCACATTTGTATTTGTTTCAGAGGAAATTAAAAAAAAAAAAAAAACCTGGGAGTAAATGTTCAACAAGTCTTCCTGCTGCTCTTTCTGTCTGGGCGTACAAAGCTGAGGTGGCAGAATGTGAAACTTGAGGGCACCGTGGGAGTTGCTCTGGGTTAAACCTCGCCTCGAGGAGGCCTGCCTGTTTCTTTTCGTGGTAGAGAGCTGAAAATAGAAAGGGGCACCTCTGCGCAGCGCCTGCCCCCACCGTCCGGCAGCAGCAGGGCTGGGCCCAGCCCGTAGAGGGGCCTTTCCCTCCGTAACCTCTGGGGGAGCATTTGTGATGGGTGGAAGGACTCATCCCCTGTTCTAAGTGTAGCAGGTGAAAGGAGACATGCATGCGCACAACTTCAATATAAATCACAACAGTGGCCCATGGGTGCCTCGCCAGGCCTGTGCTGAGCTGGCATGATGGGGAGGGGACAGTGCCAGGCCCTGGGAGCAGAGTGGGGCTGGGCTGGGTTCCTACATGAACTCAGGAATAGGAAGGTGTTTTCCTGCCCCTGAGTGGGCACGAGAAGAATGCCCCTCTCGCATAGAAACTAAGGACTGTCCATCTTGGGTGACTGGTGAAAACGGTCACCCTAGAAACCAGCTGTGGCTGTAGCATGGCTTGGGGCCTGATTCTGCATTACTTTCCAGATGTAGAAACCCAGGCTAAGAAATCAAGTACAAGTTAGTTGGTCTAGAATTAGAGAATCTTTAGGTCTTTATCAAAAGGACAAATGGCTCACAGGGGTGCCTCTGTGCTCCACAGGACCCCATGGAAGGCAGCAACCTGTGGAAAATATGTTCATGGGGGTAATGACAGGCGACACAGGGTGAGCCACTGTGGACAGATGGTGCCCTGTGGGGTGCAATGTGGAGTCTCCTCCAGCCAGATGCAGACTGAGGCCCTCCTCTCCCGCTTGTCCCGAGGGCCCCTCAGCACAGGAGAGCCCCCTCCACTGTGGCGAGTGACAACCCAGTGGGGCTCATGGGACACTCTTTTGCCTCAGAGCAGTACAGGCTTGAAGGGTGGCCCCACTGCCTCGGCCCGGGCCCGCCTGCCTCAGTCCTCAGTACACAGTGGTCACATAGCACCGGGCTCCATCCCAGTGTCTGCTTCCCTGGGCGCCTGATGTGGACGCTGCTCCTGGGTCGGTGTGCTGTGTGCAGACCTTGCACTGAACCAGGACTTACTCATGTGTCCTACGGTGTCTTCAACTGCATGTCACAGTGAGCCCCTCACACCGAGGCTGTGTATTCAATTCCACACCCTGCCTGTCTCCGTTTGACAGCTCCCAGCCCAGCATCCAGGTGCTTTCTGGAAAACTTGGTACCTCGCTGCTGCTCACCCTTGTATCCAGGGCTGCCGACCATATTCTTGTTGTAAAAAGTTGTCACTAGTGTCTGTGTGTAGCACATGATTGCACACATGGCAAGCTAGTACATGTAACATGTCTTAATTCTTTTTTTATCTCCTTCCTCTAATTTCCTTTAGTTTACACACACACACACACACACACACACATACACACACGATGTTATCCCTCTATCAGATCGGCAAAACTTTTCTACTCTGTAGCTTATCTCTTCATCTGTTGGTTGCTTCCTTTGGTGTGCAGAAGCTTTTTAATTTGTTATGGTCTCATTTGTTGACTCTTGGTACTTTTGTTGTTGTTTTTGAGACAGTGTCTCGTTTTGTAGTTGAGGCCGGCCCTGAGCTCACTTTGTATCCACACAAGCCTTGAACTTGGCAATCCTCCTGCCTCTGCCTCCCGAATGCTGGGATTACAGGCATGAATCACCACGCTCGGTATTGTTGTATGTGGTTACCAGGATCGAACTCAGGACTTCGCACTTGCTAGGCAGGCACTGGGACCTCTGGGCTAAATCTCTGGTTCTGATTCTTGGTACTCTTTCCTGTACAGCCTGGGTTCTGTTTAGAAAGTCCTTGTCTGTATCTATGATTTCAAGAATTTTACCTATTTTAGCTTCCATAGAGTAAATGTTTCTGGTTTAACATTTAGGTCTTTGATCCTTTTTAGGATCAAGACCTAACATTTAGGTCTTGATTCCTTTTGGTTTAGTACCTGGTGAGAGATATGGGTCTCAATTCAATCTCTTGCCTTTGGACAGCCAGCTCCCTCTGGGTCCTTTGTTACTTTTTCCCCAAGAGTATGTTTTTGGCCCTTTGTCAAAGATCAAATCATTGCATAGGCCAAGCATTGCTTCAGCGTCTTCTGCTCTGTTCCATTTGTCTGACTGAGTGTCTTTATGGCAGTACTATTCTATTTTAGTCACTGGAGCTTTATAATAGAACTTCAGATCCAGGACTGTGATGCCCCCTACTTTGCTCTTGTGATACAGGGTTGCTTTTGTTATTCTTGGTCTTTTCTGGTCTGTATGAATTATAGGACAGTTTTCTCTAGTTCCTGGAGGAATGCTGCTGGTATTTTGATTGGGATTGCATTAAATCTGTCAGTTTGGAATCATGGGCATTTTTTACTGTAGTGGCCCTGCCTGCTTAGGAATAGGGAAGGCCTTCTGTTTTCTGAGCCCTTCTGGAGCTCTGTGCACGAGCACTGTCGTTTTCTTTCCCTTCCTTGGTTAGGTTGATTCCTAAGTCACACGTGTTTTCTCTCCATCTCTGATGCCATTTCTCTGGTCAGCATCTCACAGCTGTGGTGGCCCGGGCTTCTGTTGCAGCTGCCTACATTGTCCCCATGCTGCTCTCTTTTGTGTCACAGCAGCCAGAGCAAAGTTCCATTGGCTTTCATGGTGTTGACTCAGTTTACCCACTTGTTGACAGGGAGTTGGTCCCCTGGATGGATTCAGAGCACAACATGCACACACGGGCCTGCTTCCAGGAGACAGGCAGTAGCAGCAGCAGAATGCTGGCCGTTCCAGGCACAGCTTTCATCCACTGAGGCCTCTAAGCACACTCTCCCTTTCTTTCTTTGGCTCTCATGTTCCCCACTTCTCTTTTTAAAAAATACATACGACAACATATAGTAGCATCTTGTGTTTATACTTCTGTCCTACACTTCTCTTGTTCATTTATCAATAACAGTAACGATGCATGTAGCATTCATCTTTTTAATGTGATCTCTGCAGACCCTCCCCGTTTTTTTTTTTTTTAACCAGGTTTTGGCTTCCTAAGACTCTTATGTGATGTACCCAGTTCTTTAGTATGGTACCTCTGAGCCACGTGTCAGCCAGAAACATTTTGTGTGGCCACTAGTTAGATTTCGAAAATCTTTCAGCTGTCCGTGCATGGCCCCTGTCACCCCTGTCCATTTCTGTCTAGCCCCACACAGGCGCTGGCCTTGGGCTGCATTCTTGCTCTCTTAGCTGCCTCCCTCTGCCCCTCCTTCTCTGGCCCATTGGCTTCCTTTCAGTCCTGTGGAGTCCGGGGCTCCCCTGCCCTTCAGCAGGATCTTGGGATCCCTCACATGTTAAGCTTGACCTTCGCTGACGCCTGAACTCCGGCAGCCCTTCCTAGCGCTCTTACGGTAACTATTCAGCCAGTCCTAAAGTTTCTCTGCTCTTCCTAATCTTGCGGGAGCAGGCAGCCATCTTGGCAATGGACCTTCAACTTAGTGGTCAATGAATGGAATTTTAGATTTGATGAAGTTGGGTAAATATTTTATCTGTGTCTTCCAGTAGGATTTAAGCATTGTGAGAGCAGGAACTGGGACCTTTCTTATTCTCAGCATCTCTGGCACCATGTCAGGCATGTACGAGGTGCTCGGTCAGTATCTGTGGACTGAGTGAGTGGACAGTTGTGGGCGGTAAAGTCAGACCTTGTTTTATGGATCTTGTGTTTGCCTGCTCAGTGTTTCTGTCCACATTTGTTGAGTTTATGTTTTCCTGTCAGTGCCCTTCATGGTGTTAGGTGTACATCCTCCTCCCTCAGTCTTTGTCTGACAGACAAAGTGATTCATTAGTTCACTTCATGCTTCATGTGGACACCGCTTCATCTTTCTGGATGTGTGCGTCACCCCTGGGCCTGGGCTGTGTTGTCAGCAAGGCTGATATTTAGGAAGAATCATCTTCTCTATCTTCTCAAAAGTTCTGACTAAAAAAATTCTTTTAGGCCTCTGGAGTCCTAAGGAAATGTGCAGAAACTTTAAGGAACAGTTTAAGAGATCAGATGTGTTTGCTTTTGTGAAAATTATTCACTCATAGCTTTGCCTTCTCTTTTATCTAGAGTAGATGTTCAGTTTCATTTGGTAGAACTGAATTTATTTATGCATATGTACAAACAGGAGCATGTCCAAAGTAGTCAGAGCACAAACGTTGCTACCTGTATATGGAAAACATTTTATATTTGTTTCTGTGTGTCCAGAAAAGCAACAGATAACATAAAGATAATTATAATCCAGATATCCCCATGCTTACTATTTAAATGCTATTCATGTCTTTACAGGAACTCGGATTCTATATATCCTGGATTGTTAAACAAATTTTGAGATGTGGAAGTGTATTTCACTACCACTTGACATTGATCATTAAACCTAAAAAAATTCACTGACACACATATTGTGTTGTTTTCATATAAAGATTATATGACCTTAAATGTTTTAAAACCAGTCAGTAACCAGATAGGTTACTTCCCAGAAGCATCAGCGAGAATCTAGAGTCTACCCTGAGAATCTTAATTGAGTCTTTTTCTTGAAGTCTTTGTGTTCCTCCTGGCCACAGCAGCACTTCTGTCTAGTTTTCCCACTTCCATCTTTGCTCCACAGTCCTCGCTTTGTGCATTGCTTCCTGCTAGTCTGAAGTCTCCAGCCGCAGAGAGCTTAGTGTTGCCTGTGATCGCGCCACGCTTTGCTCTTTCCTTACCACTGACAGAAGAGCTGCACTGATCTCTCACTGTGCTGCTGGTTTTTCTGACTGAAAATGGACTTCTGTGGCAGAACATTCCGCCTCGTCTTTCAGGGCCTATTTAGAAAGCAACAGTCTGTGTGCTATAAAATATTTTTAAAGTCTAAAACATGTCCTCAGATTCCATATTGATTGCACATTTCTGCCTCAGAAGTTCAAATGATACATAAATATTTATGTACAAAATATAGACATATACCCAAATACATATGCCTGAATATGTAGGTACAGAATAACTTACGTTATGATTTGCTATGTGTGACACACATATACTTGTACACACAACACTGCATTGCTTGTAAATTCCTTTTATATTTTTGAAACATAATTGGTGAGTGGCGATGGATAGATGCTTAATTAGAAACAAAATTGCTGGAGGTCAGAAAGCTAAAGTCTACAGCCTCCAAGATGCATCTGTGACAGCACACTGTCCCAAGCATGTTCCTGAGGATTCAGCGTTTGTCATCGGCAGTGAGAGAGGGGAGGGTTAGACCAGTTCTCAGACCTCCTTATTCTATTGGAAGTACTTGGAGAACTTGAAAAAATGAAGGTGTTCAGGTCTTACTGAGAGATCCTGTTTTAATATTTTCAAATGTATGGTAGCCAGGGTAAAGAGTCGCTGCCTTCTGGATTTGTTGAACATGGGATTCTGCAGAATGCTCCGAGTTAGTCTGTAGACAGCACACCAGCCCCATTTTGAACCCTACATGAGGTGCGTGTGTGACCCCTCAACACAAACCCTCCTGGCAGGCGTGGTCTTTGCCCTGTGGTTGAGGGTGCACAAGTCTTCATGCCAGGCAGCTGTCTCGGCTGCCATGGTAACAGGGCAAGGTGAGAGATCCCATTCCATGTTGTCTTGGACCAGGGGGCAGCAGCCATAGCCTGCATGGCTTTGTGGCTTGCTATCATTAATCTTTTTATTTTTAAAATTTATTTTAATGGTACATGTTTGTAGTACATATTTATTATGGGGAGTATGTGGCTGTACATACAGTATCTTTAGTCTTTTGTCCTGGGGACTGACCCTGTGGCCTTACACATGCTAGGCAGGTATTTACCACCAAACTACGTCTTCAGTGCCCATTTTTTAAACAGTCATCCTTTTCAGAATTTCCAGTGTCTGATTTCATTCTCTTGATCTCACTATGATCTCTAATTTCTTCAACACTTGGAATGACCAATAAGTATACTTTTTACATGATATAGTAGTTGCCTTTTAAAATAAAGCTTTTAATCCTACCATGTAGGTGCTAATCACCTTTGGACTTGTGAACACACCAGCAAAAACTTGATAAATATTAATACAAAAAAACTTTGGAAAAAAGAACAACAGATTCCAAGTGTGTTAGATTTTCCAACTCAAAAGTATTTCCTGCTTCTAATTCTTCCTCCACTTCTCCTGTCACAACCCTGGTTAAAGCCAAGTCCCTCCTGCTAGTCTCTTCTCCTTACATAATAAGAATGTGTGACTGTCGCTGTAAGGCCGTGGGATGCACTTCATTATCCACATAGAGCCTGTCTTTTTTTTTTTTTTGCTTTTTGAGACAGGGTCTCGCTTTGTAGTTCAGGCTGGCCCTGAGCTCACTATGGTGCCCAGGCAAGCCGCCGCAAACTCAGCAATCCTCCTGTCTCTGCCTCCCAAGTGCTGGGATTACAAGCGTGAGCCACCACGTCCGGCATTGTGGTATGTGGCGTTGATTGTTGGTGGGCGTGTCTCCACACCCAGCATTATATGTGGTTACCGGGGATCGAACTCAGGACCTTGCGCTTGCGAGACAGGCGCCGGAACCACTGAGCTAACCCTCTGACCCACATAGAGCTTGTCTTGATTACTGCCCACCAGCATGCTGGCCACTTCCATCTGCGTCTTCTCATCTTGCCTCTTCAACCGGCTTTTCCGGAAAGCCTTTCCTGTGCTGGTTCAGGGGCTGACCTGCTCCCCTAGGAGGCAGGAAGACAAGGAAATCAGGGCTCTTACAACTCCGCATCTGCTGGGTGTCAGCTGTAGGTCAAGCTCATCGTAAATACCATCCCAGTCCTTGTTGTGACTGGTTTACGTGTTACCAGGCCCTCAGTCGTGATTTTGTTACTCCATTCTTGCCTGTAGTCACAGGGCTAGTAAGTGGTATTTGCCATATGGGGCTGAATCCCTGAGCTACACCCACCCCAATCCCTTTTCAGTGTGGTTTTCTTGACACCAGATGTCACTAAGCCCCTGAGTTGCCCCATTGGCTCTCACTTCCCGAGGGCTGGGGTTACCCGTGTTACCAGTGGGTCCAGCGCCTGAGCCGCAGACACTATCTCTGTCTCTGTTGCCTCCCACTCTCATTTGCCCTTAGTGATGTCTTTTTTTTCACTCTGTATCTGTTTCTGAGCCCTGAAGTCTGTATGTATTTAACTTTGTCCCAGGCCCCCACTGCAAACCTTCATTCCTGCCATGCAACAAACCTGTGCTCCAGGGCTGGCCTGTCTTGATTACTGCCCACCAGCATGCTGGCCACTTCCATCTGCGTCTTCTCATCTCGCCTCTTCAACCGGCTTTTCCTGAAAGCCTTTCCTGTGCTGGTTCAGGGGCTGCTCCCCTAGTCCGCCGAGCTTACTTTCGGGTCACTGCTCACAACACTGCCTTAGAGCGCCCCCTCTCTCCTGTCCCCTGAGTGGTCCCCACCTGAGCTCCCTGCAGGTGAGCGTGGCTAGAGCCCTACAGTGGAGTCTTCAGGATTTCAACTCATAAATGAGCTATGAAGGCAAAGGTTACGGGAGAACAATCTAGAGCATGTTCTGCTTGCTTAATAAACAGGCATTGGCTGAGTTATTAATTTGTGGGACTTAACGTCTCTACCCTCAGATGATCTGTTTGTTACATTTTGAGTCCAGAAAGAAGAACCCCACAAAACTTCAGAATGTTAATTTGTAAGACTTTTTAAAAGTGAGCATTGTTGTGTTTATCTTAAGGGCTAGCGAGTCTGATCTTCTGAAACTTTCACTGTTCTCCTAGTAAATGTCCCTTCCACCGTCATGGAAGCCATGTGCCGACAGGACGCCCTGCAGCCCTTCAACAAGAGCAGCAAGCTCCCCTCAGCCACGCCGCAGCGCTCCGTCGTTTTCCCACAGACTCCGTGCAACAGAAACTTCTCTCTCTTGGATAAGTCTGGGCCCATGGAATCGGGATTTAACCAGATCAACGTGAAAAACCAGCGAGTCCTTGCAAGCCCGACGTCCACAAGCCAGCTCCACTCAGAGTTCAGTGACTGGCACCTCTGGAAGTGCGGGCAGTGCTTTAAGACTTTCACCCAGAGGATCCTGCTCCAGATGCACGTGTGCACGCAGAACCCCGACAGGTAACGGCTCCCTCTCACAGCTGAGCCTCCGTGTGCTGCTCCCCGCCAGCGCCTCGGGGAGCTCCGTGAGCCCCAGGGCCATGCAGGCAGGTTGTGGCTGTAGAAAGGAGCCTGCACATGCTATCCAAACACTTCGGTCCCAGTGTAACAGGCAGTGCGAGAGAAGAAACATGTATGAATATCATAGGTGGAAAAATGAGGTTGGGATAATTAGAATCCTCTCTGTCTTCCCAAGATAATATAGCTGGCCACTCTGCGGCTGTCACAGTCATTTCAGAGTTCACCTTCAGTGTGCCGTGGGTATGAACTTAATTAAGTATTAAGAGGTAATGAATTGGAATTTTTTGCTTAGTACTATTTTTCTTCAGAGCATGCAAACCCATAAATCGTGCAGAGCTGTCAAAAGGAAATACCTCCTCTTCTAGTGATGTGGAGGAAAACAGATGCCACTTATTCAATAAACTAATATCCACACAGAAGAAAAATGTTGACTAGATACCTCAGAGTCAAAGTTGGTTTGAGAGTTTGTCAATAAAGAATTTTATGGCCATGAACTGAGGATGAAATTTAGCTGAACAAGTGAATTAAAATTTCAGGTACTCTGACGAGTGGCACAGTAGATATAATAGAACTATTATTTATGAATCAAAACTGGTTTATTCGACAGTCTTGATAGCTGGGAGTGCAAAAGACAAAAATCAAATTAATTCAGTAAGAAAAGATTGCTCATGTTTTATCTCTCCACGTCTCATGAAAACTGGATTAAAACCAAAATACCTAAGAATAGCATTGAAAGTACATTTCGAATATGAAAACAGACAAAACTTTTGGGCACTAGTGCTGGAAAGTCAGAAACAGGGTTCCCATTTTCTTAATTTTATCACTGATCCACCCTAATTAAGTGAGCCACTTAACTGTCTGTGCTGATTAATATATGCTCAGTTCTTCCCTTCTAGCTCCACAGGATACAAAAGTGTGTTCAGAAAATTCAGACAAGGGAAAAAGATGAAGGTGTGGTGGGAGTGGGTAGATATTATAAAATAATTTTGGGGCACCTATATGAACATTTACATGTATATTTTTATTTGTGTGCTCTAGAAACTGTTTGCCTATCATCAAACATTGCTGTAACATTGCTGTAATGACGTTGAAACATTTACATTAGGACAGTTACAGGCAGCTGTGTCTTAGAAAAGTTACTGGCAGACCTTGCAGGTCTAACTATAGAGCTGTCACCTGTATAGGGACTTCAGTGATATCCACAGGTAATACATAGAGGTGACAATGTTTTCTTCCTTCAGAAAGTATTTTTTATGTATTTTTATCTTCCCTGCAAGTGTGTATATATATATATATACTCTGAATTTGCAAAGCATTTTAGTAGTTTTAAAAATATAAATGATGCATTAAAAATCATCCTGTAAACTCCATTATTTTATAGTTCAGATAAATGGATCTACTTTTTGCAAAGGCATGTTAATAGTCATAGTACTTGAACAGCCAAAGTAAAATAAAATAGTTTAAAGTTTCTGGATATTGCAGCTCAGAGCTCAGCTTTGAATATGATATTTCATGCTAAATATCATAAAACCATTGAAACTATTTATGGTAAATACAAAGAAAATCATGTTTGTATTACGGTGAAGTCCCCATGAAGTTTGTCCTAATTTGTAATACATTCATGAAAATTGTTACAAATATCTCTTCAAAAAATTAACAAGACTACCAGAAAAACACCTAAATTTTTTTTTTTTTTTTTTTTTGAGACAGGGTCTCACTTTGTAGTTCAGGCTGGCCCTGAGCTCACTATGTAGCCCAGGCAAGCCTGGAACTCAGCAATCCTCCTGCCTCTGCCTCCCGAGTGCTGGGATTACAGGCGTGAGCCACCACACCCGGCACTGTGGTATACGGTATTGATTGTTGGTGGGCGTGAGTCTCCACGCCCAGCATTGTATGTGGTTACTGGGATCGAACTCAGGACCTTGCGCTTGCGAGGCAGGCGCCGGAACCACTGAGCTAAATCTCGGGCCCAACACCTAAAATTTTAACACACATTTTTAGACTGTGCTGGACCCTGACAGGCTAGTCTGACTCCGAGGCCGGGTGCAGCCTGGCCTGCCTTCCTAGGCGGCGTGTGATGCCATTTGTTACCCGGGTGGGTGTGCAAGTAGAATCGGGTCTCTCAAAGAGCTGATTCCCGCTTGTCCCCTCCCTGCATTGTGTTGTATAGATTTGAGAAGTAACCGCTATACTCACACATAAGCCAAAATTAAGGATTGTGACTTCAAAAGGTCAGTCCCTGTGCAGGCAGAGTGACAGAGTACAGTGTTTTCTTACTGAGGGTGTCTTTGCCTGAAGGACAGCATCCTCCCTGAGGTGAGAGCTGGAGAGAAGGAGGGCTGGAGGAGGTGCCCAGCCACTTTGATCTACTAATTTCATTCTAGATGCTTCATTGTCTTTCACCATCCAGGATTGAAATAGCTCTTCTCTGTTCCAGAACCCAGGACGCTCGCTTTTTACCAGAACGTTTGGAAATAAAAGACACTCTCCATTGTTCTTAATCACATAAGTGAATTGCTAAATGGGAGGAATGTACAGAAACTACAGTGGAACACCAACCAGATTTGCTTATGCGAATTGCTAAACTTGGAAGCTTATCTGCTATCAGTGTGGAAACTTCAGCTGACGAACACATACATTCTGTGGTGATTCACTCCATCAGTCACAGGGGTGTTAGTCTGGCAGCTTGTGCCCATTCCCCCTTGTACTTCTGTCCATAAGCGTCAGCAGGCAGTCGGTGCCAGGCAGCCTACAGACATGAGTATCCATGCACACTTACATTCCTTTGATAATGGGGTAGAATTTGCACGTGACCTACACAGCCCTCCTATACCGTCAACGCTTCTCTAGATCACTTATGATAGCTACTTTAATGGAAGCACTATGTAAACAATTGTTGTTCTGGGTCATTTAGGCGTCATGGGAGGAAAAGAAACCTGCATATGTCTAGAACAGGATTTTTTTCTGAATGTTTTTGGTCTGCAATTGGTTGAGCGGATGCACGCAGGATCTTTGTGAGCCAGAGGGCTGATTCTTCAGTGAGGAAACTCCACAGTCGGGAGCCTTTTCCTCCTGTCTGAAAGACCAGATACTCTTAACTCTACTGGGAAAAACTTGTTGGAACCAGGGAGACATAGAAGACAAAATCAGAAGCTAAACAGGTTTGAATTTCAAACAAGTCCAAGTTTGAAACAATCTCCTGAATCTGAAATCCAGAAGTTTTTTCCATTCGGCAGCCTGCACCCCAGACATCACAACCTTCCCTCATCAGAGATGTGTGTGCCTTTCTAGTTGTGGGCTTGTTGGTTTGTGTTTAGTGTGAGGTGCCGTCCAAAGCCTATGCCTTGATATAAAGAAAAGAGATGTGTGGACACACAACATCACCTTCCCACCACTGAGGTGTTCACACCGAGTGTGAAAGAAAGTCTGTTTTGGCAAAGCAGAAAATAGCACTAATGGTGAAAATAGATCCATGAGGGTCCGGAGGCATGGGGTCGTTTCTTCATTTTGTTCTGTTAATATAAAACAAAACAACACAAAACAAAAAAAATCTCTTCTTCCTTTTTTCTTGGGCTACTGACACTTTTTTCCTTGGGTACATTCAAAGGGAAGAAGCTGTTGGGATCTAGATCAACCAAGATTTTATTTAGAGACTTTGTAAACACTTCAGTTTTTACATAAAGCTTATTGCCTATACCATGCAGCTGGACTCTCTTCAGCTTGAACCAGGAGTTAGAAATCGCTTTTCTGTTTCTGCTGCGGAAACTCAGCAGTCCTGACTGGGGGGAACTGCGGGACTCCGCAGAAGGCTAAGCAAACCTTCAGTCATGACACACCGTTTCCTGATGAATATGTTCTGTTAATTTTGGCAGAAAGTGTCTTTACAATTCCTATCTTGATTTTGCATTCTTCTGCTTCTCCTTGTTAGTTGTTTGTGCAGAGGCAGGCAGTCCACTTCCTGGGCCTACCAGTTAGCTTTCACTTGTTTGTGATTGGAGGTGATGGCCCTTAAAAGTGACTCTAAAATGTGCTTTTTGGTGGGAGGAGCCTGGGGATGATCCATTGCCATGATCATTTCTTGAAGTGTATTCCAGTGTTTCTTCTCCCCTTTTGCCCAAACGTACATGTTATTTTTTTTTCTGATTTCCGATGTTCTGTGGACTTTTGATCCTGCACTTCCATCACTGTCCTGAATCTTCTCCTTACATGGAGCTAGGTTCCTCTCTCTGCACAGCCAGCAGTGACTTAAGTGGGGACCCTTTGAAGTCTTAGGAGATTTGCACTTGGGCTGGCCGATGTGAAGTGCGGGAGAATGCAGGCCCACATGAACAACTCTTGTCCTGGAGGCTTTCACGCCATGAAAGAAAAATCAAAGAAGGATTAATAATGTGAAACCAAAGCACACTTAATTTTGTTAAATGTTTCATCCTTTTTCTGTGTGTACACCAAACCAATTACAGATTCAAAGCAAATGAATTGCACATTTTACTGGCGTAATCTTTGGCAGAGGAGCTGCCAGCAACAGAGAATGCCAGGGATGTACGAAATTGTCTCACTGCTTTCCTTCTGCCTAAACTGTTGGCAGCATTGATAGACGCTAAATTCACCCACATTTTGTTTATTTTCCAGTCATTTTTAGAACCAAGTATGGAGAACATTCCAGTTTTTCATCAATTTTTGTTTCTGTTTTGGAACTAGCTTCATGAGTCTATTTAAATTTAGTCAAAATTGAGTAAAATAATACCTCAGTCCCTCAGGTGCACTAACCACATGGCAAGGGCTCAGTTATCCTATGTGTTAGTGGCTTCCTTCTATTCCAGTTAACTAAGACTTAGAATATGTCTGACAACAAGACCACAAGGTGCTCAGGGTTCACTTTGAGAACAGTGAGGTGCTGTATGTAAACAATTACTTGCGAGAATAAAAAGCTTTAAAAGGAGGCTGCCAGATACAAAGGTGTAAGGTCCTGGAAAAGTAAAGCTAAACACAAGCCTGTAGGTCTCAGGCCTTACATCTTTTCTTGCTGTGACACATTAAAGAGAGACAGAACCCTGGCGCTAAGGTAGATTGTATTCCAAATTTAATACTTATCTTTTGGCCAGACTTTGAAAGAATTAATGGAATGTTAGTCATCAGAAGAAAAAGCTGAATAGTGGCCACTAATTCTGCTTCCAAAAGCCATCTGTTCGAAGTAAGAGGAGATGAGGTATTTTAATAAAAATACACACATGTTCTCTTAGTTCCCATGTCCAGTTCAGAAAATAGGAGCTCATTCTGAGGTTCCAGAGTGGCGACAGTGTCTTCTGAAGTTGCTTAGGAGATAGATCTGTCTTGAGTGTGTTTCTGTATCCTTAGAGTAAACCCTTCCCATACAATCCATTTTAAAATTACTTTTGTTCGTCTTCAAGGAATTACTGAAAATATAGGAAAAGAAAATTTAAAGGAATCTCACCCACTGTGTAAGTCCTGTACTTTCCAAGGCTAACTTTGTGTAGATTTCTGGATTGTGAGAGACACCGTTACAGCAGCAAGCAAGGTACTCAGGTTCTAGCTGCTGCATACACCGTGCTCTGCAAAACTGAGTGTGCCTGGTGATGTGACACTTTATTCTTCAGGGTATCTATGGATGAAGGAGTATGGCTTTGCTTTTTGCAGTTAACTAAAGTAAGGTTGGAGTACCAGGTTTTTCTTGTTGCTTGAAATCCTCAGCTTTTTACCAATACATGGATTTTCTGTATTCCAGTCAACATATATATGTTCTCTCTCCCTCTGTCTCTCACACACATACACGCACACGTGGACATGCACACATGCACACCCACCTCCAGGTCCAGAGGGCTGCCTTGTATACACAACACTATGTGTTGGACAGACCCTCAGGCCACACATTTGTCCATTTCACAGAGGCAGGAACAAAGCATGAGGGGATGTGAAGCCCCTGGCCTGGTCCCTTTCCAGGCTCATGGGAACACAGAGGAACTCAAGGAAGCTGTCACCTGTCTGAGCCCCACAGCTGTCACCTGTCTGAGCCCCTTGGCTCCCCTTTCCTAGCTCTCCTGTCTGAAGTCTTCTGTCAGCCAACTGAATTCTGCAAGTTTTAAAAGCTGTGCCATATAGATTGCTAGGAAATGCCTGTTTGGCTGGGGCTGGGGAAAGGTGACGTTTTAGTGCCTTTTGTTGGCATTACCTGGACGGATAAATTCTACACAAGCTTCTCTGTGGTCATTTCTGTTCTTCGGTGTGTAAATGTCTGTTGTGGTGACTATTAACATAAGAAGGATGGATTGACTTCTGACTCTAGGAAATAAATCACCCCAACTTTTGACAGCAGGGTTAGAAAAAAAAAGAAAAGATTAATTGGTTTTATTTAGTGTCTTATTGTTTGTAGTGATAGCTATTAAAAATAGATAACCAGAGGCTAATAAATGTTAATGGTCCCTTCACTATTAGAAAAATCAATTGTTGGTGGATATAACATATATTAATATATTATTTTGCTTATAATCTTTATAGCATTTAAAAAGTTTATCCCTGAGGGAATTATTCTTGATGAATCTTTTTAAGGTTAACATTTACTACCTGAACAGATTTGGCAGGAGGACATTTTCATCTATGTATAATTTTAATGACTTTCAAACCATTATTTTATAATTGTAGTAAAATACATGTGCGATTTGTCAGGATTGATAAACTCCTTACCAAGGACTCTTACATATTTCTTTGAAACTTGTTTGAGAGCAGTTAGATTTCTAAATGTAAGTAATTAAAATTGTATAGTATTGAGTTATTGACCAATCCTGGACTATTAATCAAGCTAAAAAATTCTACAATCAGTGCTCAGTGTGCTGAAGCCTGGTAAAATAATAGTATTTGTGTTCAGTGAGGCAAGTAGCCACAATTAAGCACTTCACTTGACAAATGAGAGAGTCCACTTTATTTTGCACTTAATTGAATTGTTGTACATGCCTGATCACCATTGTCTCCTGGCCCTTCATTTTGGTTTCTGGTTATTGGCACATAGGCATTTGTTAAAGGTGGAAGAATTCAGTTTGCTTCTGCCATCGGCTTTCTAAGAATAGGCTGAACCATCTGGGCTACAACTCAGGGCCTGGTGAGGACTATTAATGTCCTTTATGATGGATTATTAATTTTTTGCACACAAAATTTGATAAACAAATTAGAGGCCTGTCAAAGAATGATATGAAATAGCTTCGAAGAGGGAAAAGTCCTCAGGTTTCATATCACTCACCAGATTCTGCCGAAGTAAGCAGAAGAACTTCTGTAGAGAAGACAGAAATTTAATCCATTTTATGAAAACCCAAAATTGATTTGTTTCTTGTGAACTGGGAAGAATGTGCTCTGATAATCTCGCTAATTATCATGTATTCGTCACAGCATCCTTGCATTTGCTTTTGATCTCAGCTGTCCTTTTTGAAGCATAGCGACACCCGTCATTTCTGTGCTGCTATAAACATTCCTTCTATCCTGGGAGCTGAGGTTCGAAGAAAAGACTCAACTGGAGGGGTAGAGAAAAGTAAGGTTTTCTTCTACAGAGAGTCACCTCTGGGCACACGTTTGTGTTCATCTGGGTGGTGCCGGCGGTTGGAGTACAGACGCCACCAAAGTTGAGTTTTTCTTAAAATACATGTGCGGTTTGCTCATGTGGCTCCACGTTTACCTGACGCTTAGCGTGAGGATCTGGTGCCTGAGGATGACCTTGCAATCAACAGCTAATGTCCTGTGAGGACAGTTCGTCTTCAGTTTTCTGAACTGACAGAGATAACAGCACCTGCTCTCTGTCTCAGAGGATTACTGTAAAGATTAAACTAGATAATTGATTTTGAAGCACTTTGAAAAGTTAAGAATGCCAAGAAAGCGTAAGAGACAGTGACATATTTTCTCCTGTAACATTCTGCTTAATCAAGCTTAGTCTTTCAAGGTTTACAAAGGTGCCCTAGCATTTGCCTAAGGAGAGATAACGATAAGAAGGTAGAGGCTCTTGGAATGATCTGACGAATACTGGAAGGGACTATTTATTTAGGAGTTAACGCATGTCACAGGAGCTTTATGGTTTGTGTTCTTGTGGCTGCCAAGTAGTGGAACCCCAGATGCCCAAGCTCTGTGCTGAGCTTCAAAAAATCATGAGAATGTCACCAAGAAACTTTGGTCCCTCGCTTCACGATTCTGACTTCTCAGACCGGCCTAGAAATAATGACCAGGCAGTCTCTTTTATGTGTTTCAGACCCTACCAGTGTGGCCACTGCTCCCAGTCCTTCTCCCAGCCTTCGGAGCTGAGGAACCACGTGGTCACTCACTCCAGTGACCGGCCTTTCAAGTGCGGCTACTGTGGTCGTGCCTTCGCTGGGGCCACCACTCTCAACAACCACATCCGAACCCACACTGGCGAGAAGCCCTTCAAGTAAGTAGCAGCCAGCCACCACCCTCTTTCTCTTACCCTTTCCCAAGAGCTGACAGAGGACTGCCCAGCTCACCCCTGCTGGTGGTGACGCTTCTTGGAGGGACAGTGTCTCGGCTGCTGTGTTCTCCCGGTTTAGCGACTGACATCTGGGAAATGATGTCAGGAAAGCTGTATACTAGTCCTAGCTTGTGTTTTGCAACTGTGAACAAAAGAAGATCTAAGTCTGTTCTCTCAGTAGTCAGTGAAATGGGCAGATGTGAGTAAACACGTTGAGTATTCTTTCCAATTCCTGAAGATCTGTGCTTCTAAATTTTATCTAGGAGCTCCATAGAACTCTCTTGGCTTTCAGCAAGACCTGTGGTCATCAGAAGGTTGGCTGCAGCTTTAGGACATCCCAATAATCTTCTCTTGGAGAGCATGAACGCTTCAAGATTCTGGTGAACTATTTTCTCTTCTTTCTATGTGTTATCATAGCAGGCAGCCCGTGACTGGTCCGCGTATTCGTTGGATCTCAAAATGGCCATGCTGGTGAAAAACAAAAAAACAGAACCAAACACAGGACATGTTGACTTTGTGAGGATGCAGGAAATGCAGGAAGATATGAAACTAAATTTTAAGAGTGGGGAAGGTAAAAACACCTGGACAAGAAAGTGCCTCTCGCCATTTAGCACAGTCACTGAGACAGTGGACACTTGAGTCCTGCCATACTGGTTCACTCACTCATGTATGTGGTCACTCATTCTAGAAATATTCACTGAGTACCACTTTTGCCCTGGACACCCTGCTAGGCACCAGCAAGACAAGGGTGATGACCTCAGAGTCAACGGCAGGAGCCCAACTAATAAATAAAAATTCCAACGTGACAATAAAACGTTGAAAATGTGACAATAAAACATTCATGTCCAGTGTTTGAGAGTAGCAGAGAAGTAATCAGTGCTTTGTGCGAGGTGATGCTTACGATCCTTTTGAAGAATAAGTACCAGCTTCCAATCAAACAAAGAGGAGGTATTTCTGGCACTTAGAGCAGCATGTGGGAGGCTCGGGAGGGTGAACCAGTGCATAACAAGCGGGTGGTGTCAGAGCAGTCCTTAGTCTCTGTGATGAACTCTTTTTTCCTTTCAGCTTTTTTTTTTTTTTTTTTTTTTTTTTTTTTTTTTTTTTTTTTTTTTTTTTTTTTTTTTTTTTTTTTTTTTTGGAGACAGGGTCTCGCTTTTGTAGTTCAGGCTGGCCCTGAGCTCACTATGGTGCCCAGGCAAGCCGCCACGAACTCAGCAATGCTCCTGTCTCTGCCTCCCGAGTGCTGGGATCCTTTCAGCTTCTTACATATCTCTTCATTTATTTGCTATACCAGCTTCCCCAGTTTGAGAAGGAAAATCTAAAAGGCTAAATGGGGGGCTTTGTTTACCTTCTGTAGGATAAGATCAAGCAAGAGGTGAAAGGATTCAGGCAGTTGCTCAGCCTCAGTCAAGAAGTCATCCCAGGGACTCTGGGCTCATGACTTTTCCCTCTGGAGATGCACTGGGGCCTCCCCAGCCCAAGGGCAGGGGCATCCTCGTGGGGCGGAGTCCTGCTGACCTGGGTCCTGTTAGCCCTGGGAGGAGGCTGAAAAAGGTTGTCATCCTTGTTCTCCTCTCCCAGAAGTACTTCTACTTATCATTTTTAAACTACTCTCCACCACGATTTAACTTATTTTAATAATAAAACAATGTATTTTGATCTGTGTACATTAGTACACCTTGTTCACTGCACAGGGGCACCTGGTTAAGGCAGTAGGGGAAGTTGGGCCTGCAGAGTACCAGCCAAGCTTCGCCCCCGGGGCTGGCATTCTCCAAGAGGGCAGCTTTTGCAGTCCTCCCTAAGAGGTCACTGTTGCCTGGGTATAGGAGTTGCTCATCCCGTCTTTGGGTCGTGCCTGTGAATCCTGTCTTCAACCCCAGGCCCAGTGCCCAGAGGCTTCCCCAGGCTTTGGTTGTCCCTGCTGCTCTAGAGGTGGAAGTACCAGTGGCACTTTTCTGGTGCCCTTGAGTACCCGAGAGCTTTTCCAAAACAGAGCTGTATGTCCCTTATATTAGACAGGGCGGCCAGTGGATACAGTGCCAGGAATGAGATTGATTTTTATCTTGTTGCTGTGTAAATAGATTTTAGTAATTAATTGAAGAGGTTTCAGGGTCAAAATGGGAAATAGATTTCTATTAATGTTAAGGTGTTACTTACGCGTAACCTTGTTGGCTCCACTCAATTTTTTCCTTTAACATTCTGTTTTTGTCGTGTTTCCAATAGAATTGCCATCTTAACTTACTTTTAATCCATCAGATTAGTAGTTGAAAGGCTTTAGTGGATGCGTCTTTTCCCTTCTCCTACAGTTTTCTTTTTAATTGGTAATGGTACTAATTTCATCTGGAAAAACAAAACGAAGGCAACCAGGACTTCTGGGCACTCCATGTGTGATGTTCTACTTTATCAAGATAGCCACATGTTGTAATTTTTCATTTTTTAATTTGTCAAGTATGTATTCAGGGGAGAGCAGACCGTATGCTTATTTTGAAAGTGAAAACTTAAACATCTTCTAGGAAATGGAAAGTTAAACCCTTTAGTATATACAACCAGGTCTTTCAAGGCTGAACTGTCCCAAGGGAGTTTTGGGAAGCTTCCAACTGGAGCTTGTGGATATCTGACCCATGGACATTTGTAAATATTATAAAGATAGCCTTTTACAAGCTTATGAAACAAACATTCAGAAAACTTTGATTGCATACCAGTCAATAAAAAAAGGGTTCATCACAGCGGTTCCTTTTACTACTTCAACTAATGGGTCTTGGCTTAAACAATGTTGCAGGGAAGAAGAATCATAAAGCTGTGGCGGGAGCCTGAACTTTCCACCTAAGGCAGCCCCAGGTGGACGCCCACGGCTTGGGGCTCAGGCTGCTACCCTCCTGTGTCCCACAGCTCAGGATTTTCGAGTTGGCTGAGCCTGAGCCCGCCACACAGGGGGACCCTTCCCTGTTCTAAAGACTCCTGTTGAGAAGCGGGTTTAGGAGCAGATCAAGATGATTGGCACCCAAGGAAGGTGCAGAAGATTTGGCACTGAGAGGTCAGAATTAATTCCAGGCTTTGACTCAGGTTAGCTGAGCTCCCTCTGAGCGGCTCTGTTTCCCAAGTTCTAGGTATATGCGGGGCCTGTGGACAGCTAACCTAGGCTGTGGACTTCAACTCTCCATGATAATGGGCATGTAGGAAAATGGAAAAATCTAAGATCAGAATGAAGATCTTGGCTTTCTGTTTGTTTTGTGAGACTGAAAATCGTGGAGAACAAAGCACAAACATCATTTCTTGTAAGAGCAAAGGCCAAGCAGAAAGGTAGGGATGGAAAGAGAGCAGATGGTGGCCAAGCACCCCTTCTCCCGTTTGCTACTAATTTCCTGAGGCCTTGGTGGCAGGCTGAGTGCTGCTCTCTGCCTGCGAGCTGCTTTTCTCTGGCTTCTGCGCGTGATAAACTGTGTGAGCAGCCTGGACTTTTCCTCGGATGGCTTTCCCGTCTCTGTGAGAAGCAAGGGGAAATATGTGTCACTGTATTTTTGCCTCAAGTAAAGCCAGTTTGGCTCTATAGAAAGGAAGTTCTAAAGGATTTCTAATATTTGAGCAAGATCTAGATAAGATCAAGGCAAATCAGTAAGTAGGCATCAAATATGTCACAGGTGTGAAACCGGGCACTGTTTGGTCCAATTCAAGAAGGCTTTTGTGCCATGCTGCACATGCACAGAAAGCTGCTCGCAGGTCTTCTGTGTAACACGACTTTACACAGTGTGTGAGGTTCCCTGTACGTATCATCAGCTGTCCTAGAGTATCTGAAACCAAAGAGGATATTGAGCCTAATGGGAGGCTCTCACACTGGTGGAACGTTGGAAGCTTCCTCTTTGTGGAAATGCTCAGAAGACCTTCCGCTTGCCTGTCCCAACAGCTTCCCTTTGGGGCCTGACATTGACCACTCCCTGAGAGGAGGAAGACCTGCAAGAGCATCTCCCCTCCTGCTGCATTCCCTTATCTTCCTCCCCTTCTCACCCTGCAACAATGTATGAGGTCAAGGCCTAAAGATGCCTGGGGCCCATGACTTCTCCGAGCCTATAATTCAGGGAAAAACTGAAAACAGCACTTTGCAGAGGCCCAACTTTGACCTCACAGAACCAAGGACTTGGAACTGAACTAGTCTCATGAAGCTGTGAAAATATTTTGTGGAAGAGACTTCACTAAAACTCAAGACTATGAATATAAAACCAAAGTCCTTCTCTTATTTAAAAAAAATAATATCTAGCTGTCTTCATCTCCTCAGATATACAAATTATATTCTTAGAATTTCCAGACCACACAGTGTTTCTAATGTTCCATTTTCCTCAAGAAGGGGAAAATCCTGAGAATAGGACCTAAATCCAGGTAAATATCTATATATCTACATGTGATTTTTCTATACTTAACAAGAAGACAGTACTAGAGATAATTTTTCAGAATGATTTTCCCACCAGAAAAATCAGATAGATTTTTTAAAAAATTTATCTCAAGTATCTGAAAATTTCCCGTTATAACAAACTGCTCTGTGCGTATAAGTACTATATGGCTTCTGTGCGACCTGTAGGCAGACACTTGAGAAAAATGTGATTCTTCTCTTACTGTCTCCCTCCACTGTGGATACCCGAGTGTTGTCCAGAGAAGCACTCTTGCCCTGTGGGAAGCACTAAGTGTCCCACGTACGAAACCTTCATATTCTCATCCAGGTACATGGTGGTTGTTCTCCACATGTTCAAACTATTCGGCTCTCTTGAAATTGATTCTAGAACTTCAAAATTAAAAAAAAAAAGGAACATAATAATTTGAAAGTTTGTCAAGTTGTGAAAGGTAGTATATTTTGACACACTAATCCAGTAACTAATCAGTTTTCTAATAAACAATCAGCAGTTCGCTAACGTGTCGTCAGCACTCTGGGAGCGGGGCAGAGGGGATGAGCTGCCCGTGGACGGTAATGAATGCACCAGAAATCATTAGGTGATCAATACTTCTGAGTTATTTTCATTGAGCTGATAGGTCTGATACATTAAAGCTGACATGATACATTTGTCAAGATCACAGTGCAGTTTTTAACAGTAGAACAGGCTGCTTAAAAATATTCCCTGAAAGACAATCACAGGACCTCAGCGTCTTCCCCCAGCACCCTGCACCGGCACAGCAGCCCCCAGAAAATCCAGGATGGAGCCGAGCGCCAGCGTCCTGCGTCTGCAGCCAGCGGTTTCCCCTTCTGCAGGGCCCTGTGTTTCTGTAGGGGATTGTGTTTGCCGCAGGCACTGCTGCGATTTACCAGGAGATGCAACAGACCACTCCTTGCCGGACAGCAGGACCCTGGCTTGCTCTTCTCTGGAGCACAGTGGTGACTTTCTCTTGTGGCCTGGTCACAGCCCTGTCATTTAGGGACCTGAGAGCTGCTGGAGGTGCAATATTTAAAGCAAAATAATGAACTGCAGCTCCTCTGGAATCTTTTCCTCCAGGGGAGAATGTCGGGATGTTTGGGGTGATCACGGGGCCCTGACATGCTGGACAAGTGCTCCAGGCAGTCACGTGGGCTCAGTGGGGACAGACACATCCCTGTGGCCAGCTTGGGGCCATAGCTCATGAATATACAGCCATGACAGTCAGCCAGGAACAGCAGCCACATCCAAACGAGCCCCGGGCTGGACGAGCTGCGTTCTGTAGTGAGTAGGTGCAGACTCGTCCAGGGCGGTCAGAGGACGGGGAGGGGCCTGAGTCTCTAGACTTCACCCTCCCCGCTCTGACTCTCCCTCTGTCCATGTTTCCTCCCTTCCTTCTGGCCTTTCTTTTCTTCTCTTCTGAATCAAGTGAAGGCAATAGTCCTGAAGTGTGAAGCCAGTTTTCTGTCCTCAGACACGTGTGCCATGTTTGTACTGTACTTTCAGTGGGGTGAACCTCTTCAACCACACACACACACACACACACACTCATCGATCCCAGTGTTTCTGAGTGCCCCTACCCTGACACAAACCCCACTTTGATAGATTGTTTTAGCCCTATGGTCAGTTGGACTGTGACTAGCTTTTGCAAAAATCAGCCACCCACACCCACCCTGACAGCCACGGCCGAGTCATGTGTTGCTTCCACGCGTCTCTGGATTCCAAGACGATTGCTCTCTGGCTGTTGTGCTGAGGGGAGTAGAATTCTGGGTTTTAAATTAGCAGCAGGTGAAATTCTATTTGTCATCAATTTCTCTTTGGGGTTACGGAGCAGAAAACTGCAGACAAGCTGCTTCTTTGATGGCTCACTCCTAAAAATCTCTTTTTGTTCTTTATCTATTTGAACTGACAGTGATCAGAGCTGCAGCAGGACAGGGCTCTCTGGAGAAATCACCTTCCCCCGCCTATTGACAGATCCCTCTGTTGTGCGTCAGACGGGCTTTGTCCCATCCCAGGCATCCAGGCCTTGGAAGGAGCCACCAATTAAACCTCTCGAGCCGGTAAAATCTGAAGCCACTTTGGAGTGTCTGTTCCGATTAGGCAGGATGAGAGGAAGCCCATCACCCCGCAGGCCCCGCTCCCTGGTCTCAATTTTCTCTCTTGCTTCCACCAGGTGCGAGAGGTGTGAGAGGAGCTTCACGCAGGCCACCCAGCTGAGCCGACACCAGCGGATGCCCAATGAGTGCAAGCCAATAACCGAGAGCCCAGAATCAATCGAAGTGGATTAACTGATTGACTGGTTGGAATTAAACTGCAAGGAAAGTCATGATTAAATGTCATGGACACTTAAGCAAAACCAAAGATTTCCTCCGAGCAACTTTCAATCAGTCCCAGAAAACCAAAAGCAGTAATAAAATAAGTAAGATGTTAAGAGATATTGATCCTGGCGTGGAAGTCAGAGCAGGAAAGAGATTATTTATTTATGACTAGGGATGAAACTGATTTCGGCGGACAGCTACCCTGGGATGGCTAACATTTCCATTCCTACCGTGTGTTGGCTTTGTTTCTAAAAAGCTTTTTAAAACTGTTATTTAATACCAAAGGGAGGAATCGAATGGGTTCTTCTGCCCACGCTGTGACTGGGAACGCACAGGACTTGGTTCTGGCTACACCTTTCCTCCATAGCATGTTTCGAGGAGACCCACCGTCAGCCCTTCTCCTGCTACTTTGGTTTGGCCTGGCTGGCCGGTGCCGGCCGCCCTGGTGGGGACCGCGGAAGCAGAAGCCAGCACCCGGCTGTGGCGGCCCAGTTCCCACCTGTCACCTCGCTTTCAGGAGCGCCTTCAGTCCAGCAGCCCCGTCTCGATACAGGCAAACCTGGATAAGGAAGAGAACAATTTCCGTTTCAGAATTCAAAGGAAAATGCGGGGGGACGTGTCAGGATTTCAGAAACATTTAAAAATGTATGGCGCTTCATAATACAGTATATTGTTCCGAAGCAGCTAGTTGAGAACATTTTGTTTTCAGTACCATTTTAGCTTAACAAAATGAAAAATGGAAATAAAGTTCTCCGGTTTGAGGCTAACTAAAAGGTATAGGCTTCAAGTAATTTTTGTTGATTCTGTGCTGAGTGTATGCTCAAACTGACTGCCGAGCCTGTTGCTGTCCACGGTGGTCTTGGTACAAGGGCTTTGTCTCCCTGGTGCGAGTGGAGCTTGAGGATCCTCCGCACTCACTACCGAGCAGAGCAGAAGCATTTCCGCAAAAATAGGCCAGACAAAGAAACACTGAGAGGAGGAGCCACAGGGAGGGTTGTGGTTAGACCAGGCTGTCCAGGACCAGCTAGTTTTATCAATAGGAACTGTCTGTCTGGTTCCTGGGATTGATTAATCAAAAGAGCTGTGTGCACAGTTTTACTGTTCTTTGATTGAGTGTTTGGAAAGTGTGTTTAGCTGCAACTAGTTTTGTGGCGGGTCGCCAGTGGTGCTCGAAGAATTGGGTCACCTTCCACGAAACCATCCCAGCTTCGGGGTGGGGGTAGGGTGGACAGCTTCTGCAGCTATGGGTCCAGAACCTCTCAGAAGTGGAGTTCACTTCTATGGCCAGTTGGGATAGTACAAAATAGTTTATTTAGAATGTTTAGCAACAGGTTCTGTTTGTAGGTTTCTTGGTCACCTGACAGCAAGTGATGGCCTTTTAAAGAACTTATCTTTGAGCTATCCCATTGTCTTCCTTCCACTGAGAGAGAGAGAGAGACAGACAGACAGACAGAGACAGAGACAGAGAGAAAAACAGATGGACAAACAGAACTCACCACTGAAAAGCAAGGAAACTATAGTTCAGATTAATCTATCATCATGTGTTAGTCTTCCAAAAATCTCCCTTCTCTTTCAATTTTGTTTCTCTATTCCCTAGTACCCAAATGCCACTTTCAAAATGGTACAAGACAGGACCTCTTTAATGTATTTGTAGTTAAACAATAATCTATAGGGTTGTGGGCCACAGGAAGAAATGGGACTAATTTGGACCTCAAGTCATTCACCGATAATCTGCCCCCAGCTCCTGTGCCTCCCTGACATGCACTCATGTGCGATTTGTGCAACTGTGGAACTATCTGAATGGGAAGTGTTTTCCCTGGCAGGGAGGAATGCTTCGAGACTTCACAGTTCCCTGCCCTGAGTGACTGGGACATTTGCCAGCAGTGCGTGTCACCGGGAAGGGTAGGCAGACTGTGGCAGCCACATTACCCTGAAACTTGCAAGAAAGTGACAGATCAGCCACAGAGATGAGCACACTCTTCCACATAATGAGGTTGAAACAGGGGGTTGAAATTTTTTGCAGAAGATAGTAAGGCACTCGTCTGTATATTTGCAATTTATTTTCAGTGAGAAAAATCAGCTTAGTCATTTGCTTCATTTTCCAGTTGAACACAAGGTAGCTCACTCAGGGGTCACAAGTCTGAGAATGAGGCTTCACTTCTTCCTTGATGTCTGGCATGAGAAGAGTTTCCATAACAATGTCTGCTGCCACCCTGATGGCTTTGCTAGCTGGTCCCAAATTCCCACTGAATGTGGCAGTGACCTCTACCAGAAGAATCTTTAGCATTCTGCTCCATGGAAGGATATTATTTTCTTCTCTAATCTCTATCATTAAGACTTTTCACATATGTATTCCACCAGTCTGGGTCAGAAAACCCTCATTGTGTAACATACAGAAAACTGGGTACTTAAAATTTCCAGGGATTTGAGAATGTTCACAATTGCCACATCTCTTAGCCCCTGTCACCTTCCAGCAAAGCAGTGTAGCTTGTCTATGCATAAAACAGGCCTTCGCCTGTGACTGATGTGGGGTCCTGGAGTGTCCAAATGCTTTTCATCAGTGTGCATTGGGAAGTGAGTCTCTCCTCGAAACCTCCCAGCTGTAGAAAGGTTTCAGAGTTTTCTATTTAAAATGGACACGTAGCCTTTTAGGACACAGTCAAGGAGCGGCAGTTTGCTGTCATAAAGATATGGCCAGTTCCCTTATTAGAAACTTTGTAACTAATAACAGCATGAAGAGAATTAGAGTTCTGAGTCACTGAGGAGGGGAGATGCCAAAGGCAGAGGGTCGGTTCAGTCAGGTTGGTGCTCACAGCAAAGCGTCTGTGTGAGTGGGGAGAAGACTGGTTTTTCTTGCTGCTGTTTCCAGAACGAGACTTTCTATCCCAGCATTTGCTCTGTAAAGAATCAAAGCCAAAGGCCGATACCAGATAGAAGTCATAGAGCAAGAGGATGAGGGGTGGGTCTGTAAACCATCATTTTTCTAGAATGGTCTGCATTATCTAAAGGAAAGCCGAATACTTTCCCCCAGAAATGTGCATTACTTTTTGGATGAGCTTTTCATTTTGATTGTCTTTAATATTTACTTTTTTCAGGGGAGATGTGCTTTTGCAAAGTTACTATATGGATAAAGCTGTAAAGCTTAACTTTGTATAACTAATATAATTTGATTCAACTAGTACATTTTTATTGAGTATTTATACAAGCATAACCTTGTTGAGAAACTAACAAAGGATTATGATACCATTTCTATCTTCCCATGGTAATAATTTATTGGAATTTACTTTGGAAAAACTTCTCTCTAGTCTAGAAGTACACGTAGTTACAGACATTTGCAAACTCGTCAGTTTTTTCATCAGTTAATTGGTTCACTGGTCCATTCATTTAGTCGACAAATATTTACTGAACTCTCATTTTCTGTCAAGAAGCCATTGTAGGTGTTTGTCCTTATTTAAGTAACCGTTAGTAAGAAAATATATGTCCTATGTAGCCTGCTAGTAGCCTGAGTAATGTAGCCCTTTGCATGGTTGTCTCAGTGAATTTATAGGGATTACTACTATTAGGAGAATGGGAAAGATGGGCACTCAAATGGTGACCAGAAAGAATGCCATTCAAAAGAGATTCAGATGCGCAACTTGGTCATCTTTAGTTTGCCCAACAGATTTTTCATTCTTAGCCAGGTTGGGAGACCAGGATGTCTTAGGTTTAATGATCCTGTTTCAGTGACAGGGCAGCAAATGGGAAGGTGGCTAGAGTTTCTCTGAGGAGGAAGGCTTGGACCTCAGTGGGTCTGGGTGCCTGCCCAGGGACAAGCCTCAGTAGTGGTGGTGCGGCTGTGACGCCAGGGCTCCCCGAGGCGGGAATTCCCAGTATTCTCAGAAGTGCTGGCCTCCACGGTAGTCGGGTGCTTCTGAGAGCACCATCAGAGTAGATATTTATCAGTGGTTTAAAAATAGCAGTTGTTTGATTAAGTTCAGTATGTTAATCTCACTGTCAGATTCCTTACACATTATAATTAGAGGCCCTGGGAGTACCCTCCTCTCAAGCCAGAGGTCTCCAGAACATAGTTGCAAAACTAATTGCTACTAACTGCCTAAAAGAAGTGTTTAATTGCTTCTCATACTAGAAATCGCATCACTACTATATTTGTTTTACACTAATTAAAAAAGTCAAATGTTAAGGATCTGTTGAGTTCTTTAAATTGGGAAGCTGGGCACATCTCACAAAGGAGGCTGTTTCCAGAGTGGTGTGGGCCAGCGAGTCGCCCTGAGCACACCCAGCCACACTGTGTTTAGGAGCCAATCTGGCTGTCCTGTTAAGATACCCCTACAGAAAGCAGGCCAGGCTAACAGACTCCCTGATAGGAGTGTGAACTGGTTTCCCACAGCCTCACTGATTCCCAACATCAAATCCTGAAAGGTACTGAGAGATAGGCTTCTTTGAATGATAAGAATTGGTCCCAGAAATGCCATTCCTTTGCTGTGAACCTTTCAAGGTGAGGAGCTCTGGCACATTTTACAAAGTGACTAGATAGATGTGCGGGTACTGATCTACCCAAGAGCCTGAGTTTTCTCATCATTAGTGTCTGTCTGGCCTACAACCACAGAACAACACAGAGTCCAGGGAAGAGGCCCTGTGCCAGATTCAGTTCTGCAGACCTGAGATCAGCTGTCAGATACATGGTCAGACCCCAAACTGAAAGGAGTATCATTGTATTTCTGGGAGCCTTGCCACAGACAGCCTGTTCTACATTGTTGCATTTACCATTTCAAGTACTCATTTCGTTTCTTTTTTGAAAAAAAGTCAAATAGTTGATCAGATCAATGTACGAACTGTCAAAACCCCAAGGTATAATAGAAAACAGGGCTAAGACATGAAACCCTTGTGTGGTCTTCCCCATATCCTGAAGAGCTCAGGAATCTGCTGAGCACATTTTAATGTAAAAGTAAGAAACTTGGAGTTTATTTCCTCAGATCTTGATGGGCATGAAATGATCATCATTTCTGCTGCATAATAACTGTCAGATATTCCTATAGCACCCAGCACAGGTCATCTAGCCTCCTCCTCAGGTGCTCCAGGACAGACATACTGCCGCTGCCCCTTCCTCACCTGGCAGTCACGTCACAATATCATCTCGGCAGCAGTTTTACTCCACTCCCAGCAAAAAGTTTAATTTTTATCCAGGGAACATGCTTCTCTATGCAAAGCTTCTCTTTGAGAACAAGAACTTTTTAAAGTTAACAAACATCAGCATAACTTCTACAACATTTTTATGAAAACAATGCTAAAAGACTTAAGCTATGTATGTGTGTGGTTGTTGATTTTGTAATCTCCAATTGTGTGTTGCTGCTGGGCAGGAGAATTTCAAGTATCTCATTGCTGCGGGCACTTTTTGTTTTTCTAAACACGCAACTAGAATTCCACATTAAAATGGGAAAAAATCCTCTCAAGTGTGTGAAATGCATTAGGAAAAATAGTAACAGGCAGAAAGGGCAGTTATACTGGAGAGTAGCCAAAGAGAACTAAGCTGGGAGACTACTGACAAGTGAAAACAAATCCTGAATGGGGCTAAGTGAAATCTAGTGCTCGTCCTTTGTTCTGACTGACTGCTAAGTGAGTTCCTTCAGGCATCAGTGGAGTAATTATGCAGCGTGTCCATTAAGAACATGGCCACGCGATTGGTTAGTCTGCTGTTTTAAAGAGTGAGGGAGAAACACTGGAGTTTGGTGTATCAGAGGCATAGATATTGTAGTTAGAAGCATGAGGTGCCCAAGAGCAAGTTCACGTTCTTCAGCATGAGATCAAACTGGGAGGTTTGCTCAGAAAAGTTAGGTTTACGAAGTTGCATTATGAATTGGCTTTCTCTCCAGGCGGCTCCTGACTGTGACACTGAAACCACAGTGAGCATGGCCGGCTCCACATCGGTGTTTCCTGTTTCCTGCCTTGCAAACAACCCCTTTGCTGACCCTAGGCCCTCAGAGCTCTTGGCGGGCAAATCAGTCCTAACCCCAAACAGTCTGCATAAACTTAGCAAGTTAGAGATACATCTTTGCAGCAGAGTCCTTTTGTGTTTGGAAGACCCAGCCACAGCGGGGGATTCCCACATGTTGAGGGGAGCAGCCCTTCTAGACCCACTGCCCCAACTTTCGGCCACCTCTGCCCACGCGCAGTGCCGTGGAATGCTCGCAGAATCAGCCTCCAGTCCTGCTCTCCCCTGAACAATCTTGCACACGTTCCCGAATTGGCACCAACTTCAAAAGAACGAAAAAGCCAAACTGAGCAACTTCTATGTGGAACTTCTACTTACTTTATGAGAGACGGCTTACTTTGTGGAGACGGCTTCTCACTCAAATGGAAAGGCGAAGGTGGTGATAAGGTGTGAAGAGAAACTGGCTTAGCCCAGCGAAGCTACATGGGAGACCTCATGTCCCCAAGTGAACTGATGCTGCTACGTCAAGCGGAGGCAGCCAGCTTCATAGTGCGCTAACAGAAGTGCTGTCGGGGCTTTCAGTAAAGATCCTTAACATAATTATTTTAAAAATACAGTAAACGCTTTTCCTTGGAACAGAAGTATTTCTCTCTCTGTCTTCCTAGCAAGTAATATGGCCGGGATGCATGTGCATAGTGGTTCTGCTTTCTGAAGTTTGGAAAGTGTAAACATAGCAGCGAAGAGGGAGAAATTCGCTGTGGGTGGTGAAGAGTGTGAAGACAGTTTGCTTCGAGGACGACCCTGCGGTTAGAAGGGAAACGATTTGCTTATCTTCTTTTTAACTTTATTAAAGTCACGTCTTAAAAAGAAAAAAAAGGGCCAAAGACCAATGACGTCATGCATGCTGCTGTATTCTTGTGATAGAATCTACCAAGATTACATTGTATTTAAATGAAAAACAGGCACACATTTAGAGATCACTGACTGAGAAATGTAAATATGTTTGATTAATAAAACATTTCTATGACGACGTGATCTGCTCTTGGATCTTTCTAGTTCTATGTTGGCGGTACTGTTTTTCTTCAGCACCAGGTCTTGCATGGACGGACAAGCACTCTGTCGCCGGGCTGTCAGCAGCCCCATGCTGGTCACTTTTCCAGAACAACCTGTTTTGTTCTCATGTGTAGTTTGAACATCAGGCAGTCAATAAACTTTTACTGGGAATACTTTAACTGGGAAATAGAGCTAACTAGCGGAAAGTTGTTTGGATTTAGACCTGTGCTTTAGTCCAATACATTTAAGGCTCTTCTGTTTCTGTCTCTCGTGCTCATTGCTTCACTGAATCAGGTCTGTGCCGGCAAACTCCGGCACCAGCCAGCCAGTCTGGCAAGGTGGGCTCCAGCCCCATATGCATTAGACAAGAGCGGAAATCTCTTGCTGTGAGAAGGCCTGTGAGCTTTTGAATGTGAGGACCAGCAGCTCCATCAAAAGGTCAACTGCTTGTTTTCTCTATGGTTCTGCTTGAAAATAAAATTCCGCTTGACTGAGAACAGCACATCAACTTCCCGGAACAGCAAGGAAGAGACTGAGGCTGGGTACACGGAAAGAGGGGATGTCACAGGAGGGCCAGCCCGGGCCAGACACAGTGCCAGTGCCATGATGAGAAGGAGTCAACTCTGGGTGAAGTGGGAAAACGTGCCAAGGGAGCCAGGACGTGCCCTGATTTCACACGAGCGTTCTGGGTGCCCTGCTGAGGACAGACAGCAGGGGGACGTGAGCTGGAGACGGGCTACTCCGGTATAAGTGAGGGAAGATGGTGTGTCCCAAGCATGTGGGGGCGGACGTGGCAGGAAGTACCTCCGTCCTGGGCAGCAGGGCTTGCCCATGGATTGTGTGTTGGATGGCAGATTAGGAGAGGAATCAGTGATGACTCTCAGGTTTCTTGGTCCTTGGAGCTGGAGAGATGGAGTAGCTGTATTTGCAGATTCACACTTCGCTTTTCGGTTATTTGTCTTCTCCATACGTACCAGAACTGTTGCAGTCCAATCAGTATGACTACGGCTGTGATAGTGGCAGCTGGTGACAAGGCTGCTGCACCCCCGTCCCCTTCGTGGCAGCCCTGGCTGGGAATGAGAGGCGAGACTTCTGTCTGCTGCTGTGTTAAACGCGTGGGTAACACACAAACCCGCACATCCCAGGTGAGGAGCGGTGCGTGACGTGGCTGTCCTCTGCTCATACTGCACCCGCGCTGCCTTCTAAGTGCGCTGTAAATACAGGATGCCGCAGGACCGAAGCAGACTCTTCGGGCAGTCACAGCTCAGCTTGGACCTTCCTGAGAGGGCGGGGTGGGTTTTTCAGTATTCTGCTTGGGACAGTTCTGACTGTTAATAAGACTAGTAGTTCAAAGACAACTAGTGTTCGTCATTCTTCTATACATTTGCTTAACCGCTATCTTAGGCTACTATGAACTGAAATGCTTATATACAAAAATAAATATGGCATGGGGGTAATACAACCTGGAAGGGAGAGGAAAGACATATAATCACTTAAAATACATAGGAAGGGACCCTGGGATGGTGGCCAGACTAGCGGGACTGGTCAGTCTCCTGGAGGGAGGAGTCCAGGCAAAGCCTGAGGAATTAATTGTCCTTTGAGATTTGATTTGAAGCAAACAAACAGTATCTGAATCCCCGACTACTTGGCTACAACCAGAAACCACCCTGTGGGCTTAGGTGGAAGGTTTGCCCCAGCATGAAGGCGACACCATGTGCCCTTCCCTGGGACATTTCGCAGATATTTGAATCAATTTTTTCTATTGTTTTTTAAAAACCTTTATCATTGCTGTCAGCCCCATCCGGATACCAGTTTTGCACATGCAAACTAAAGAATTTCTCGAAGGTCAGCAGCAAACTGATAGTTTGTGGCACTGAACCAGTCTGTGGATAAGCTCACCTTTCTGAGACGATGGGCTTCTTTGAGAATGTGATGGATATTGGACTGCTCCTCAGAAACGTTCTGGGTTTCAGGGAGAGAAGCTTAGACCCCAAGTTAAGACCCCAGATTGCAAGATATTGCATTAAGAATGACACTTTTCAATAGGCACTACAACTTTCAAAGACTGAATGGAGATGAAATATTTTTAACAGTAAATAGTACTAGTACTAGTACTAGTATAAAAATCAAATGTATTTATTCCCCTACAGTGAAGGTTCTATGTAATGAAGAGAAAAGGTTAAATGCCTCACTCCAAAGTGAGACAAAGTAGGGGCTCAAAGACTGGGTGCTTCTCTCTCCATCTTTTTGAGTTGGTAAGAAGATTATAAAGGTCCAGAAAGAAACTCTCATTAAATCAACACATTAGAGCATTTTGCTATTGTTTGAAATGGTAGCTCTTAGGCAGAAATTTTTCCCATTCTTTGTCATCTCAGATTACCACTTTTCCCATTTCCAAGTTCTTAAAAAAATCTCTTTATAGAAATTATGTGCAAAAGGCAGTACTATTTTGGAATCCCAGACACAACTGAACTTAATTATTTGGCATCTGTCAAGTAAAACAGAAAGAACTTTTAGTCTCAAATGCACCATAAAGAGAAGAATTATAGCCCTTTCTGCTAATTGTCCCTGATCTGATCTCAGCCAGCATACACACATACACACACACATGCACGCGCACAGATTTTTTTTTTTTTTTTTTTGAGACAGGGTCTTGCTTTGTAGTTTAGGCTGGCCCTGAGCTCACTATGTAGCCCAGGCAAGCCTGGAACTCAGCAATCCTCCTGTCTCTGCCTCCCGAGTGCTGGGATTACAGGCGTGAGCCACCACGCCCGGCACTGTGGTATGTGGTATTGATGGCTGGTGGGTGTGAGTCTCCACGCCCAGCATTGTATGTAGTTACTGGGGATCAAACTCAGGACCTTGCTCTTGCGAAGCAGGCTCCGGGACCACTGAGCTAACCCTCCGGCCCCGCACACAGATTTTATAAGTCTTGTTTTTAACATCACTAATGAAAGAGTTCTATACTTTCATTATTTGTATTCTCCTAAGAGTTTACCATGTTCCTTGCTGGTTTTGGTGGTTTAAACAGTGGTTCCTCTCCTACAAAAAATGTGTCCAGTCGGAGTCTGAATGTGGTGTTATTTTGAAAAGGAGCCCTTTCAGGTGTAATTATAGGGATCCTTCTAGAGTGTCCAGGAAGGGTTACTCTGAATCCAGTGATAAGGCCCAAAGGGGCAAAGATCCACCAACAGGAGGCCATGCTGTGGAGGGTAGAGCTCCACATCCACAGGTCCAAGATGGTCTGAAACTGAAAGAGTCAGGGACGGTCCACCCCGAGCCCTCTGCAGGAAGCATGACCCTGCTGACACCTTGACTTAGGTCTCCAGAGCAGTGCAGGAATCAGCTTCTGTTGTTGTAAGTCACCAGATTTGCGATGGTTTTTCACAGCAGTCCTAGAAAACAAATCCAGCAGTGTTGCTCATAATTTAACATCTTGCAGACAGTGCATTTAAATCATATTCTTGCCACTGAAGTAATTTCATTTCCTGTCACTTGTGCCGGTCAGTGGGGGATGCCACACTGCTTTTGCGATGTGACATGACTGTGCAGTGTTCCCTCAGGATGACTCTCCCGTAGGACTGCAGCGCCCAGTCTTACAGAAGCGAGACTGCTGGCTCTCGGAGCAAAGCTCTTTCATAAACTCTTGCTCAAATACTCACCGACTTCTTTAGTCTTTTTGGAGTGCTCTAGCCAAATATTATAGACTGGAGAGGAGGGGCAGAGAGAGAGAGAGAGAGATAGACAGAGACAGAGACAGAGACAGAGAGACAGAGACAGAGAGATGGGGGGGCTGGCTCAGCCCATTCTTCTTTGAAGGACACTAATCTTACTCTGGAGCCACAACTTGACCTCATGTAATCTTAGTCACTTTGCAAACTCACACATCTCCAACACAAGAATTTTGGGTGGACATGAACATTAGGGCCACGGCACTGCCATTACTTGCTTTTCAAAATTTCATTTTCTGCAGAGCATTTGATAACAGAAAAGCACATGTAGCTATGGATTTTAGGCATATTTTTAAAAGAGGTTTTGTAAGTTTTGAAATAAGAAATTTAACATTTTAAAATCAATCAGGGTTTTCCCATGCATACTATGATTGTTGTGTAATCTTTGCCCAAGTCATTCCCCTGAAAGACCATCTGATCAGCTGCTTTCACAATGGATAGGATGACCTATAGGTCTGTTTTCTTATCCGGTCACATTCTTTCCACTTTCCTTATTTCTTTTTATTTAGAATCCTTTAATTCCCATTTTTAAGTTATTGGCAGTGCAGCAGGCATTTGGTGGCTCTCTGAATGTCACTAAATCAGGAGAGATGCAAAACCAGAAGTTGAGAAGAAACTTTTTCACTGACAGATTGGTTCTGGGATTTGGTCAGATTCTAACTTGACTCTAACAAGTACCATTTCAAAGCTGGAAGTTTGATATTTGGACCTGAGAGTCAAAGACAAAGTGTCTCCTAATCCACTGTGGTTGCTCATGGCCATCGAAGAGATTCCCTCCTGTTCTGTTTTTTATGGTTTTCAAGTGAATCCAGTAATACATCACTGATTTTTTTTTTTCTAACAAATGCTGAAAATGTTGAGTACTAGCAAATCTCCATATACATTTGTGAGCCAATCTGGCATTAGGAAATGGTGGTCTTAAACACGGTGATACCCTTTGTGCTGCCTGTAGAATCAGAGAGGCTTCAGACTCAGCGACCACAGTGCCCACCCTGAGCAGTTCATATCAACACAGATCACCAGTAGATTCAAGTAAATTTAAAAGCGCAGTTTCCATTCTTGAATGGCCTCTGACCTTGCCTCTCTCTGTAGCCATTCCTTTGCCACTTGGCTTTGTGGTTTGGCCCAGTAGGGCGGTGATTCTCGCTGTGGCTTTGGCCCATGAGGCTGATGGAATGTGCTTGAAGTAACAGTGTGTGGTTCTGAGCCCCGGGCTCAGGCGGTCTGGCTGTTTTTGAGTGCTTCGCCGCACCTTTCACTGGCTGAGCTGGTCTGCTAGGGACAAGGGACACCTAGGCTGAGCCAGCGACCTTGTACGCCCCAGCTGATCACCTCTAGTCAGTGGTGAGCTGTGCAGATTCAGCAGCCGCCCAAGTGCACCCAGGGGTCCCAGCTGTGGGAGCAGTACGTGGATTGTGGTGTGTCACAAAGATTCTGTGGTTCTTCACTGCAGCGGGCGGCTATGGTTCTGGATAGTCCATAGCTGTCAGCAGCACGTTGTGGGGGTAAGTGATGTATTTCTGCTGCCTCTCACGCAGCCCACAGCATAGACCCTCAAAGCTACAAGTGAATTGTATTTACAGTATTCGTTTCTTTCAACATTTACTTAAGTTTCAAAACACAGTTTTGCCCATTCCCTGTTCTTTATGAATGATATTAGACATGGATTGTAGTTGAGGAAAATTATTTTACTCTTGCTGGACACATAGCTAGCACCCCATCAATAATCAAATGAACTCACTTCTCCCATTTACACCATAGTTCACAAAACAGTTATTAGCCTAGCAATAACTTTCTTCTGTATTATTAGCTCTTAGTTTCAAAACAAACAGTTCTCACACATTTGTCCTCATATGTATTACACATAGTCTGCCTCGGTACACTGTGCATGTGTGATTCTGCCAGGCTACAGGATGAAATATCTATGAGCACACACTTTATTTACTTATTTGACAAACATTTACACAGCAGATACCTTGTGCCAGGCTCTGTCCTAAGTGCCTTATGGCACTGACTTACTGAATCCCTTTAGCAGAGTCAGGGTAGGTACTATTACTACTCTTATTTTACATATGGGGAAACCGAGGCACAGGGAGGCTAAGAACTTTGCAAAAGGTCAGCTTGCCAGCAAGAGGCAGAGTTTGGATGTAAACTTTGGCTCTCTGGCCCCGGAGTCCATGTCCTTAGTCACTCCATAGGACAGTAGTTCCTGTCCCACACTCCAAGAAAGGAGCTTCTCCGGTAGCTTCTAGTGCTTTCGTGCCCAACATGATGTCACTAAGTAAATACATAGCTGGCTTTTCCTCTCTTATTGAGTTTGTTGGTACATTTCAGGTATACATTATGATCGTATTCATCATTAAGAATTTGTATCTGCTCACAATATATCTTGATTCTCATTTTCAATTTACTTAGTAATTGGTGGCAGCATGACAAGTTTCATGCTAGCAGGTGACACGTTAAGTGATACCTCTGTATCTTCTTGGTTGTGCCCATCCCGTAGCTACACAATCTGTAATGTTTTTATGGGGAAGTGTTATTTTGCATATATTATAGGCAAACTCTGTTGCTTTATCTGGAAGTTTGTTGTAGTGTGTTTAAGAATAAGGGGAAGGGCCGGAGATTTAGCTCAGTGATTCCAGTGCCTGCTTCACAAGTGCAAGGTCCTGAGTTCGATCCTGGTAACCACATACAATGCTGGGCATGGAGACTCACGCCCACCAGCAATCAATACCATATACCACAGGGCAGGGCATCGTGGCTCACACCTGTCATCCCAACAGTCGGGAGGCAGAGGCAGGAGGATTGCTGAGTTCAAGGCTTGCCTGGGCTACATAGTGAGCTCAGGGCCAGCCTGAACTACAAAGCAAAACCCCGCCTAAAAAAAAAAAAAGAATAAAGGGAATATGTGAGTTGCCTCATGACTGCACATAACTCTTTCATAATAGATAATGTACTAGACACAGGGCTAGTGGATAAATAATCTTATAAAGTCTTATTTTCAACTATTATAAACTCTGATTCACTAGTTCCAACCTATATTTTATATTTGCATGTGAATTCTGGTGGTCATCTGCTTGTGTAACATCCTCAGCTATATACTTTTATTACTAATTTTTTACTTGTTTTACATTCCCGTGTATCACACCTTAAAGTGTGTGTCTATGTGTATAAATTGAGAATAAAATGGTGCTAAGTTGAGGGACAGACAAGGGTCAGAGTGTATGGATTCAAATTAGAGTGTCTGCAGTCAAATTCCAAATCTAATACTTATGACTTACATGTCCATGAACTAAATACTTGATTTCTCAGTGACTCAGTTTCCTTATCTGTAAAATGTGGTTAGCAATAATACCTACCATACTAGTTCATTCTGAATAAATGTGTTCACTTGATACAATATCTATTACATCACAAGTGTTTATAGTAAATAAAAATACAGAAAAGAAAAATACAAATGTACTGCAAATAATAACATACAAATATGATGAACTTAATTCAGTTGATTGACAGTTAGCTGTGACTCCCTGACTGCATGGAACCTGACTGGCCATGGGTAATTTTTTTTAAATTGAATTCTTTATTGGTACAATTTATATACATCTCACAATCACATAAAACATTGGGGAATTTGTACCGGTATATGACACAAGTTAATTCTCATTTTTACCCATATCCCTACCCACCCACACCTCCCCATCCCCTTTATACATACTCTTTTATTTTCTTTCTGAATCATATTTATTCCTTCCCCTCATTACATCCCCACACCAATTTTCCTATGGAAATTTCCCATTCTATAAAACCTGTCATACTTTCTAGAGCTCATTTGCATCTACAGGTGTTCATATCAAAGAGAAGATCCAGTATTTGCCTATCTGTGATCTATTTATTTCACTTACTAGTATATCCTTCAGGTCTCTCCATTTGCACATAAATGAGTCGATCTTGTCATTCTTTAGGCCATGGGTAATTTTTAAGAGCATAATGGTTATTGAGGATGTAATGGGAGTTTCATAAAAACCATTACTAACCTTGTCCTGGAAATTTGTAACGTGCACATAAACAAAACTGTCTGAGGATATTTTCCTCTAAAACCACAAACTACAAGCAGATTCTTAGATTGCTATTGCTGTGTTGTCAATTACCCCAAAATTTAGTGGTTTAAATCAGCCTTTTTATCTGCTCAAAATTTTGATGATAATGAATTTGGGAAGAGTTTAACCAAGAAGGTTTTCTTTTGTTGTTTTGTTTTGGTTTTGATGCTGAGGATCAAACTCAGAACCATGCACATTTGAGACAAGCTCCAGAACCACTGATCTAAAATACCCACCCCAGCAACTAGGAAGTTCTTGCTGAAATCTCAAGCAATGACAGCTAGCAGTTAGATGGGGCTGGATGTCCTGACTTTCCTGTGGGCTGGGTGTCCAAGGCCACCTTCTTGTTCCTGTGTAAGAACTCATTTGATAGCCCTTCTGGAGAAAAAACCCAGACAAACAAACAACAACAACAAAAACCCCAACACAAAGCATTAGAGAGAATCAGCAGCTCCTGGACACCTTAAGAAGAATAGCATTCAAAGAGGAGAGTGTGGAGCAGAGGTTGTCCTGAAAAGCATTTGGTGGCAAAGGACTGGATCATTGCTAGAGGGAACAACCAGAAGTTAATACAAACTTCAGCTGGGTGTGGAGTCTCACCCTGTCATTGTAGCTACTCAGGAGGCTGAGGCAGAAGGCTCACAGTTCAGGTCAGCCCAGGAAACTTGAGATGCTGTCTCAAAAAAATCGCCGGGCGTGGTAGCTCACACCTGTAATTCCAGCACTTGGGAGGCAGAGACAGGAAGATTGCTGAGTTCAAAGCTTGCCTAGGCTACATAGTGAGCTCAGAGCCAGCCCGAACTACAAAGTGAGACCCTGTCTCAAAAAAAAGAAAAAAAAGAAATAAAAAATCCATTGTATATTGTTTGTACAATATAATTAGAAGCAAAGTGCATGTGTATGTGCACATGCGTGCATGCACCTCCCCACCCCTACAGTTCTATTTGCATTGAGAACAGAAAGATAGCCCCTGTGTGTGGCCAGCAGTTGATGCTGCTATCAGCTGGACTATGAACTGGGCTATTGAGCAGAGGTGTAGCCATGACCTGTCCAGCATAGCACACTCAGAGGAGGGCAACAAATACACGTGGCTGTCTTCCTCTGGGGCGGTCATTTAAGAGCACTAGCATTGGAGGTCAGGGCATGACATCACACCCGATATATTTTATCGGTTGAAGTCATTACATATCTGCCCAGATTCAAGAGAAGGGATTTTGACCTTACTTCTTGATGGGAGGAATGTCAAAGAATTTAGAGGCCAAGTTCTTTCGTTTTGTTTTGTTTTGTGGTTCTGGGGATTGAACTCAGGACCTTGTGTTTACTAAGCAGGTGTGCAGAGCTACTGAACTACATCCTTGACCAATGTTTTTAAATTTCTACACAGCACTTACTAGAACTCCAAAACTCTGCAGAAATATCCCTCTGGAGTATATATATTTAGATTACTACATCCCAGTTTCTTTATCTTGAAAATCTAAAGTCTCAATCTTTGGCCTATCAAAGAAGATTTAAGATTTAAAATAGAAACCTCCCAATATCAGAAAAGAATTCAGAAATGAGCTGCAAGAGCAAGAAGACAGAGACATTTCTTGAAAGCCATCAACGGCACTGTTCATTCCTCCCAACTCACTCAGGTCCATCCAACTTTTCCTTAGGCTGGGATAGTAATGGCTGCTTCTGGGCCCAGTTACTGCTTCAAGTAAATTTCATACATGACCCTGGGAAGCAGTTTCCTATTGACACCACCTTTGATCTTTGTTCGCCCTCAGGTTACCTGTACCTCAGTGGGCACCTGTCCAGCTCTGTGTCTGAAAGGGCATCAAGACTGGGCTTTGCTTTGTCATCAGCGGGGACCTGACCCACTGGATTTCAAATACACAAGCTTAAAGCAACTACTCCAAGAGAAACTGTTCTTAAATGAATCCACATGGAAGCAGGCCAAAATCCACAGACCAAGGAGATCTGTTTTCAGGTTTGGAAATAGTTAGCTTTCTAAAAGTTGACATTGCCTGTGGGACCAGCATACTTGATATCTCCCTTGCTACTGGCTGGGCTAGCTTTGATGATTATTCTTTGGGCCAGTGACAGGAGAATGACTCTAAGGCACAAAAGCTAGACTTGGTGTGGAAGTTCTTCGAATCTCCCAGAGTAAAGTCAGAAGAACCATGAGTGGATTTGGTCCATCTTCTCAAGCGCCGTCAACCACACATGAAAGCACCCTCTTGCATCCTGGCTCCTTCCTCTTGGAACTGCTTTTCCCATCTGAGATGACACAGTCTCAGCCTGAATGTGGAGCGTCGGCCGCTCTTCCATGAGTTGGGTCTCTGTGAACACAAGGTGAACAACCCTGAGGCCGCGGCAGGGTCTCAGCCTTGCTGCCTTCTCCTATTTTTAGTGGGAGGCTTCCTTGACCAAATGAAACCATCTGAAGCTGAAGGATCAATAAAAATTAGTTTGGTGAGGAGTTGGAGGAAGGTGATTTAGCCAAGGGACCAATATGCTCACCGAGGCTTCCTTGGTGTTGTAAATATGCTTTCACAGTATGGAGAGGCACACAGGAGGAAGACGGTGTGTTTCGTGAGTCTCCCACACTGGATTTGAAGTTCTCAGAGAGGAGGATTGGGAGACTCACCTTTTACCTTTGTGGCCTAGGTGAGAGTGCCTGCCTATAATCAGGGGGCAGAGGATGCTGTTTCTTCAGACCAGTGAGTTCTGAGCACTTGTCTTTGGGTTCTGACAGTTTCTAATCCATCTACCACCATCAAATATTTCTTACATGGAGTCTGATTTTGTTCTCGTAGCTTCCCCATGAGATAGGGTTAATGGAGCAAACCATTAAAATTACTTTTCTGCTCATAGAAAGTAATTTGTCTGAGGTTAAATTATCAGTGGCGCTAGTGAGTGGGGGGGGTGGGGTTGGCTGTCAGGTCTGATAGCATACAAAGCCGTGTTCTTGTCAGTGTTTTGTGCAGTTTCATTTCACATATGCCACAGTAATTGAGAACTGTGTCTAGGAAAACTTTCCTGGAAGGTCTAGTTATGCTAGGGACTTGACATGTATTATGATAATTGCTAACTTTTTGTTAGCACGTAGAATATATCAAATTATTCCAAGTACACACTGCACGTCTCTTATTATGAGCTCTTACAATAGCCCTGTAAGGTTGTTACTGGAATGATCACCATTTCACAGCTGAGAAGAGCTGAGGTAAAGGCAACCAGAGCCTGACAGGGGCAAGCTGACCGTGAGAGGCCGTCAGTCCTGCTGGCTGCTGTCCCTGAACAGGAGGGTGTTATCTGCACTTTAAGGAGGAGGAGGGAACCGAGTCAGAGGGTGATATTTGCTGCCTCTGTTCTTGGCTTTATATTATTTGGAATGTTTATATTATTTGGCTATATATTATTTGGAATGTTCTTTACTGAGTCCTGTCAGCCTCCCCCGCCTCCAATAACCACCTACAGCAAAGCAGAACCTCTAAGAATCTCTGTCTCCTGAGCAGAGACTGAGTCATTTGCACTCGAGTCCTTCCCGGGGGGTCATTTGGTTTTCGACGTTCTTTCTGCCTCCGGAGTGTTAAAAGCCCGACAAAGAGAGAAGCTGTGAAGCTGCAAAGCCCTGAAAATTCTGCAAACCCAGCACCTCCGGGGCGGAGCCAGACGCAGTGCCAGCGATTTCACACCAACGCAGCCTTTCCAGGGCATGGCTTCCCTCAGTCACGGGGCTGGGGAATCCGCTTTGACTTAAAACCAGAGTGTCAGACATACTCTTTATGAAGTATGTTTCCTGGAGATTGAGAGACACTTTAATATTAGGCGGCAGACAGGGTTAAAGAGAGGAAGAGCCTGGGAGGACCCGAAGAACAAGCAGTGGGCCCTCGGGTAGGATCCTGGTGGCCTTGGTACGCGCCTCTTGGCTTAGATCCTGTACCTCTGTTCGCGTGTCTGTGCCCCACTAAAACCACACCTTCAGACAGCGACTTGCACATGCATTTCTCTGAGAAGAAAGGTGACACACAGGAGACCCTCCTCCCCTTCCGCCTTCCTCTCCACCTCGCCAGCACTATCTCCACAATCCTCTTCCCACAAAAGAACAACCAACTTTTTTTTTTTTTTAAGCTACATGTTGCAATGTGACTTTTCTCTGGGCAGAGGAGCAGCGTTTGTTTCTTTCGCAACTAGTTTTTGTTCCAAGACCTCACAACGCGTGAGACGGTGACTTCCTGAGTAGAGAAAGCATTTGAGTGTCTGCATCGAAAGATACACAAATCCCAGAACTTAATGGAAGCGGGTGGAGCTGAAAGGCAGCGGAACTGGAAACAGTTACCCCTGCTGTGGGAGCTAGAAGCCAGGGCTATTTTCTCTCTTTCTCTGTCTGCCTTTCTGTCTTTCTCTCATTCTTTCTTTTTTCGCATCATTCCTTATACCTATAGAGAAGCTCATAGACTTTAAATAAGTTCTACTTTCTTCAGCTCAAAAAGAAAATCTAGTCATCCTTTCCTTTTTCTTTTAAAGATCTAGGTCACTGATTATGAAAGTTGGGATATGGAAGGTCTTTAGGAGATATTATTCCAATAAATTCTAGTCTGTCTGATTATGTTGTTAAATTCTAAATTCTATTAAGATATATTGTCTTCCAGTTTCAACTCCAGCAAGTTTTTCCTATATAAAATGCTCAGATTACACACAAGTGAGCACTAAAGTGGAGACAGCGGGGAGGGGGGCAGATAAGGGTTAGGCGTCACATCTAGAAAATTCTTGCAGCCAGGAACCTTAGGGGTGGACTATTAGCAGGCTTCCCGAGAAGACTCATACATCATGTCCAGGACTTCACATTAAAATGACTTTTTACTTGAGTCATTTGTTAGTCCATTACCACTTCACATATCAGATTGCATTTCATCTTGTGTTAAATCAAGGTAATCTAGCATGTAAAAATAGGCTCCTTCATTTCACTTTCCGCTCTTGATGAGAGTGGGGTTCCTGCAGCACCCTGCCTGCACTCCTCCATGAGGTCTGCGGATCACAGCCTTCTGCCTAGAGTGCCACTGTCGACTGATGTGTGACTGGCAAACAGAAGCCAAAGGCCGAGCCCTGCCTGTGCTAAATGCTGATTTTTCTCTTTAGGGTTCAACTCATTCTCTTCCAACTGCGGCTCTGAAGCCATCTGATGTGGTGACTCCTGCTGCTAATCCTGCAGCCCTTACAGACTTACAGAACAGGCGGGAGAAAGGCCTGGAACTAGGTGCCACGCATCAGAAGAAACCTTCATGAAAAAGCCATGCTCTTCGAGTATGAGGCCAACTGGATATTCCTTCCATGATGACGACTCCATTCCGGGGGGCGTGCCCTTTTGTGGGGGAGTGGGGAGGGCTGCTTGGGGATGAAGACTTTACTGGCAGGAAAGCGGCCACCGCAGCATTCACGCTGTGGCTCAAAGGGAGTTTTAGGTCTTGTGCCACCCATGACACGAATGGCGATGGTGCTGGGGTGAGATCCTGCCCTGCGCAGGCCAGCGCCACATGCACCACATCAGTTATGCTCCTAATACTCTTCCCTGGTGCCCACATTTCCAAATGCTTAATGCTCCTGTGAGTAAATGATTTCTTTCCACTACTGCTTTAAGTGCCAGAAAGCAAGAGAAATTTAAACAGATCTAAGATCAACATTGTGCGTTTACTTGGCCTCTCCATCTAGCAACACTGCCATAAATTTCTTCAGCTTCTTAGTTGGGAATTTAAAAGCCCTATAGTCTTGGCAAGGTTTATATAACAGTGTTTCTTCTATATGGATTATAAACTTGCAAAATCCCGAGCGATGGTGGGTATCGTATTTGGTCAGTGGGTCAACGTGAGAAGACAACAGAAAAACTCAACACCACATCCAGCCAAACACTGTTTCTGGGATCGGCCCAGTGAGTGAAAACAGCTTGGTCAGCTCTGTCTGTCTCAGGGTCTGGAGCCCAGGTCCTGCGGGGTGCTGTGGGCCCCTCCCCCCCCTTCTGGTCTGTGCCACACTGAGAAGTTGTCTCCTGTCCCTAAGCTGTATAGCAGTTGCCGGAGCCTTGATGAAGCTCCATAGGGACATGACAAGCTCTGGCTCCATGAAGGTCCCAGTCAGCCCCTTTCGGAGTGTAGCCTGCAGGGTGTGCAGCAGGGATCAGCGTGTGTTTGTGGTGAGCTTGGTCCTGGGAGGCCTGCGGTTCGTCAGCCAGGCAAGCCTGATTCCATCTATCAAACGAGCCCTTGTGATAAGACAGAGGTGCCCCTCCCTCCCCGCCTGACCACATTTCCTGCTTCCAAATGACTGGCTGTGCAAGTTACAGATAACTCTTTTCCCAGGTCCGTGGTAAATGGTTCCAGAACACTCGTTTCGAACTATCAGGTAGGTCTTTTTCACAACCTCCCTCCGAAGGGAGCGTGACTTCCTCTCCCTAAAACCCATGAACATTTCCTTAGGAGAACCTGGAACCTACTAAACAAAGTTTTCCCTGATTTCTGCCTCTTTTGGGGAGGGAAGTTGGCAGGACAATGAAGGACATGAACGTGACTCATCACTTACAGAGTTATACGTTAGGTGCCGGAGGTGAAAAGTGTCGAGAAACTGGCCCAGCAGTTGCTTGGCTTTAATATCCAAAGTCCAGAGTGACGCGTATGCACACAGAGACCCTCCATCTTTCTACCAAACCAAGGGGCTTCATGCTGACTTTGGGGGAAACACTGGAGTTACACTTGAGAGAAAAGCCGTGAACAGTGTTCTCCTCACTTGTATTCACCATGTAGGGTAAGTAAAATGTCTCCAGCCGGCAGCAAGAAAAGTCTATGAGGTGCTTGAGTTGATGGGGAGGAGCTTGACCGTTCCTTTTATCAAGGCTTCTCTTCTTCTTAGAAGGAAACTAAATTGTAAAGATATGAAAAAGGCACAGAAGACCAATGAGGAGGCATTCATTTATGCTAAGGCACGTCACAGGAGAAATGACAGACACTGAAATAATGCACAGCCATGCAGGTGTTTCTGATTTACTCTTTTGTAATTCAAACTCAGAATATTCAATTAAATCAAAAGGCTTCCATTGAAAATTGATACAGGGGTATTACCCTTTAAGTCTATTCATCATTAATTATATAACACTTATTGCCTGGAGGTCTTATCTATATCTAAATGTAAAAGAAAAGAATTAATGATTGAGACAGCAGTTTATTTAGGTCATAAATTTAAAGACTTTTCTAACCATGGAACTTTAAAAAATGAAATACTAAAATTTCAATATATAAAACAGTTGAAATGTTTTGGTCAGAGGGGTAACTAGTGGCTTTCTTGAAACACTCATGCTCCATGGAACAGAGCTTGGAAATTTATGTTTTTGGTAATTATTTTAAAAATACTCTCAAAGAGATGACCTCTGGGCTGGGGATATAGCTCAGTGGCGCTATGCCTGCCTGGCAAATGCAAAGTCTTGGGTCAGTGTCTGAGAACAAAACAAAACAAGCTGATTACTGATGAGCTGTAGCCAGTGAGGCTCCAGCACTTCTGAATAAGATGTATCCAGGGCTGTTTCTTCCATAGATGATGATGTTAGGAACAGTTCCACTTCCTTTCCCTGAAATGTGGAATTTACCATGTACCAGTGTTGGCACAGCTGTGGTGCTGGTGGGATATCCGTTCGTTCAGTCTCCCCAGTGTAGGAATACATGCTACAATGACCCTCTCATTCCTGAATTTCCTGGTGTTTAAAAAGAACCAGTCTGGAACGTATCAGAAAAACAGATTTGGTCACAAGTTTGCCTACTGAAAACGGCAATCACAATTTGATATCATTGCACTTGCGGAATTATTCTCAACAACAATGTACTTGGGTCTCCAGAGCATGTTAGGAAAGCAGCAGAGGACATTCAAGGTTATTTGATTTTTCTCGCTCTCCCTCCTGAGGATGTGATTAAAGTGGGCTTGTTTTCGGATCCGATGTCTGCCTCATTTCAGGCCTCAGTTGTGTGTGTGAAGAACGTCACTCACCTCACCTTTTGTTCCACACATGGGGCCAGAACCCCCTTGAAGCCACATCCCTATGGATTTGAAGATGTAGAGTAAATCTTAGAATTGGGTTACCTGTGTGTGAAATAAACAGGTAGCCAAGGAGGTAAAAAGTTACCTAAACAGGTGTCTATGTCATGTAAATATTCACTTCTGAATCAATTTAGAATCCAATTTATTTTAGTTGTCCATTGCCAAGGTAGGTAAATAGGAATGAGATGGCACTGCCTTAGAGAGTTGTGTGATTCTTTTGTAGTTAAAATTCTGTTCACCTTAGTGGGATGTGATTAAAACGTATAATGAAGTCCCATTGTATATGGAGATTTGATTCCAACACTAGCGTTTAAAACAAGAAGTTTACGCAGCCCAGCCATCCTTGGAAAATTCTCACGATGCCTGGTACCCTCATAAAGTACAGTAATATGGATGCACAAAAGCAAAACACATGTGTGAGCATGATTCCTGCATGTAAGAGATTGTTTGTAACATTTCCAGTTGTACGGGAAGATGGACAGACACCAGCTGTTACACGTGTGCATGTGTGGCTTCCTCTGGAGTGTGCCTCATAGCCGCACAGATGTGGCGCTGGTGGGGAATAATCCCTCTGCGCTCACACGTCTTCGCTCAGACTTTGCTTATCCATCACCGCTCCGGGTTCTATGGTTCTGTTTCTTTCCAGTGTCTTGTGGCCTCTCAGCCTCTGACTTACTTTCCTTGTGATGAAGCACAAGAGAGTCGATGTGTTTTCTTATATTGGTTGTCATACATTTAGTGCATTGTTTTGAAATGAAGGATTAGTATGATAAAGAGTCAGAAATCAAACTTGTAAAATAAAGATGAACATAATGTATAGACTGAATTTAGTTATCAATTTCTGGTTGTTTCTTTCCCAGCGTTTTAAGTGAAGGTGGGGTAGGGAGGTATCATGCCTTCCACATTTATCCAGCTTAGAAGTGGTTAAAAGTGTAGTGCTGGAAACAATCAGACCCTTGATATTTTTTCTAATATTCCAGTTATAAGCATTATTTGAAATCTCAGGTGAGATTTGCTTCTCAGATCTTCAGGGCAGATGGTTCGAACATTGAAGTGCATTGGCTAATTATTTGCGTTGCTTCTCAGAACTATCTCTCCATGTTTCCTTTGCTTAGAAAGAGTTAAAATGCATTGTATTTATACAGGGATTTCCAGCCTACAAAGGTGCCCTTTTACTTATTTGACTTTTGCTATGACCTGGTGTGAGTTACTGTGAGGCAGAGCAGTGTGATGTCACAGGAAACCGAATGACTCTGCTAGTGCACTCACCTGAGCTAGTGAGGACAGGCTGGACTTTTCACACACCCAGTTAACCTTAATTGACCATCTAAGTCAAAGTTTATTTTGCACCTCTACTTTCTGCCTAGTATAGTGTTAGTATTTGCAGACCATGAGAGTGTTTCACATTATACTATAGAGATGACTCATTTCTCCAACTACAAATTTGTAAGAATCATCACTTCATCCTTAGCTTTAATTTCTCTCCTCACCTTGTGGCCAAGGCTTAATCTGACCAATTTTTAACATTTGACCAATAATTTAAAGTCAGACACATTCACTTAAGCGTTTCTTTTTTCTTTCTTCTCTCTGCGAGAGATTATAGGTACACTTGGGTCACTCATAGCAATGAGGCCTTTGGGACAAGTTTTGGTGCCTTCCTTGGCAGCAGGACCTGGGGATGGGTTTAGAGGGCAAATTATTGGGGAGATAAGAAGCGATTTGTCCTCTGTAGCTATATAAATGGGCTTCTGTGAGATACACCATGTATTTGAGGTCAAAGCTCAAAATTAGCGTCTATTATAAGGAACTATGCCTTCTCAGTCTCCTGGCTGGACCCTAGGAACAAATCTCCTTCTGCATTGGCTTCTTCTCCTATCTTGAGAACTGGAAACATTTGTTATCTTACCTCTTTCATTTCCACAGACTGCTGTGTCCCACTTAGCTTGCTTCCCAGAAATGTGGTAGCAAAAGGAACTTGCAGGAAACAGACTCCGCTATGTCTAATTAGCCATCTCCCAAAGTGGGCATAGTCTGTGCTCCACTGCTGGGGCTGCTCGGGACTCTCTCAATGGTCTCTTCCCGTTACCAGTTCTGCAGATCACTAATTTGGGTAGAATGAGGGGTGGAACCCCACAGAGAACGGTTCAGACTGATTCTCATCACTGATTCTCATATGCCTCTGGCATATTCTAGGATAAGTGACTTTTCATCTTAAAAACTCATGTACCCCACCTCGCCCCTCTGAAACTGCCTTCCAGTGGAGGCCATATGTCTAGGGTGTCCTAAGAGGAGATGCTCACACTGTTACAAAAATATGCAAAGGGAAAAACCTCCCATTACTAATATATCAAATTATTATCCCACCATGCTAAGAAGTAGAGATTTGATACATGGCTACAAAATAGAAAACATAAATGACCATATAACTTTAGCTCCCTTTTCTTAAACCCAAGACAAATGGTCCATCAGAAGGTCTATAAAGTTACAGCTGAAACAGTTTTGCACATCATATGTGCCCCAAAACCATTAAAACTTGTAGCATTTTAAAGTGCAGTGAGAACCAAGAACCTCCGAAATGAATTTCCCATTTGGTAAAACCTTAGTATTACAAGTTGAAAATTGGGTAATTGCACTTGTTTAAATGTCAGTGATCAGTGCTTGTGATTGCTGTCTTTAAAAAAATGCTAGTATGTTGCCAGCCATTATGGTGCATTTTAAATATTCTCTTTCTCAACACCTAGAGATGAAATTTTAATATATGGATCACTAAATAAAAAATTCACAATGTCATCTTCAAGGCATGCTGATTGATGTGAAATGACTCTAATAAATGTAGCTCATGGCTATCTTCCAGCAGGTCCTTTCAGTGCTAGAGTCCCATACAATGGATTTGCATTTTCATCATCACATCAATTTTTACTTAGTGCATTTCTGAAAACAGTTCTAACCACTTCCAATCAGCTGCCTGACTATAATTTAAGTTTCTCTTGCCATTAAGTCATGAAAGTTTGATCAGGATGTAGCAGAATCTCATTTCTTTGGTGTTTCAGCTGGAAATCACTGTTCCCAATACTGCCAAGGATTGTGCCATGCAGGAAAAAAACCCACCCAGACTTCTCCTGGAGTCTGGAGTCACGTCACTTGGAAGAGCAAGACAGGTCTTGGGCCAAGTTCCCTTTCACGACTACGTTTTGGAAGCAGCAGCTTCTCTGTGGCTGGAGAATTGATTGATTGCTTGATATTTATTGAGCACCCGTGGTGGGCCTAGTTCTCAATATATACAAATACTTCAAGAGTTTTCTTTCCCAACCTGAATTGCAACACCTCAAGATGCTGCCTTCAGTATATTCCAGAACAATTCTTCCTAGAATTAGTCTTGTGTCCTAACAAAGAAATGAGGTAAACCTGGTTTTATCAGAAGCTCCTTGTCTTGTGGACTCCATGGACTCATGATTACTGAACACAACCTTTGACTAGAATGAGAATTTCTTTGTGTCATTGGTGAGATCTGTGGGAGTCAAGCCCTCCCCAACCTCTGCAGTAACCATTGGTAAATTTCAGAGCAAAGGTCATCTGGAATTGGTACAAATCCTATAATTCTATCATGGGCAGAAATAAAAGTCCCAGGCTTGGCAAAACTAATAGATGGTCTAGGCTTCCAAAGTGATTGCCCAGGAGGATTGCTCTCCTCTGGGCTAGATGATTTCATTAATTGGTGTCTAACTCTTAAGCCTGAGTTATTTATTGTAAAACCAAATAGAGACCATATGACTTTGAAGATCTGATCAGACCAGGCTGTGTGGGCCAGATACTGAGCAGACCGAGCCTCCCAGCATTAGTCTGTCACAGTCCATTTTTCACTTGCTAAATCAGCTTTGGGCAAATCTTCTCAAAGCAGAGTTCACCTATTCAAGAACTCTTCTCTAGCACCTCCAGCATCTGTGGATGTTTGAGACATGGGTGCAAGAACTGGAGTCTTTAGATGCACTCTTAAAATTTTAGAGTGGGAAGAAGTATTAGCAGTCATATTGCGTAAGCCCCAGTTTAACATATGGCGGAACGACTTGCCCAAAATCACAGAGCCAAAGTGACACCCACAGGAGAGTAATGCAGAAGTTGGTCTAGCGAAAGCCCACTGCCTTATCCAGCCTGGCAAGCATCTCTCACTCCCAGAAGCTTGCTGCATTTCCTCCAGGACCTCACCTAATTAACACATTACAAATGTAAAAATAAGGTAAGCAAATGCACCAGCAAGCAAAAAGTAATACAGATTTTGGAGTATTTCAACTATCCTACCCAGAAATAACTACCATCACTAGTTTGATATTCTTTCTTTTTTAGAAGACATATAACATTTTACCAGATTGTGTGTTAATATTGGTAAGCATTCATAGTCATAAGACTTCTCTACTTCATTCTAGAAATACAGATTAAAATTTTATGCTGGCTATTAGGGGCTGTTTAAGACACAGTCTTCTTTCTGGTATTTGTAAACATTCAGGTCTTATTCAGATTGTAGGAAACCCAGGTTCTGGATTTAGAAATAGTTAATGTTTGGTCACAAATCTTGCCCTGCCCTGCTTGCTGCAGTGACTTCTGGCACCATGTGGCACAGTCCTGACTTCCTTTTTCTCGCCGTGAGCTCCATGTTTCTAGGCACGTATGACCAAGTGGCTTTAAAGCCAAAAGTTCTCACTACCTCCTCATGGTGGAAAGTTTGCCAAAATGACTCACAGAACTCAAGAAAGCTCTCGTCCTATGACTACAATTTTATATAGCAAAGGAATAAGAATCAGAGCTAGCCGAAAGAAGACATACACAAGGGGTGGGGGAATGAAACTGATATGTCCTTGGGGATGTGTCAGTGTGTGACAATATACAGAGTAATACCAATCAGACACGCACGCCCAGACTTAATGTTCAGAGTTTGTATTGGACTTCATTAGATAGGAATGACTGATGAAATTATTATCTTTGAAGCTCAATCTCCAGTTCTCTTCCCCATAGGAGGTAATGCCCTCAGGTGACTCAAAGCCCCTCCCCTTAGTTCACATGATTGGTCTTTCTGGTGTGACCATCTCCATTATTGGCAGAAACTCATAGTTCAAAGGGCCTCCCATGAATAACAAAGATACTTCTATCACCTTGGAAACACTAAGCATTTAGAGGCTGTATTGCAGAAACCGGGGACAAATGCACACTAAATAAATTCCTTCCTTTACAACACCTGGGTAAGTGTTACAACTTCTTTTTACCATGCCCTTCATCTGCAAAGTGTACTTGTAGCAATGGCTAAAAAACAAGTTTAATTGGGGCCAGAGGATTAGCTCAGTGGTTCTGGCACCTGCCTGGCAAGTGCAAGGTCCTGAGTTCCATCCCTGGAAACCACATACAATGCTGGGCGTGGAGACTCACACCCACCAACAATCAATGCCACACACCACAGTGCCGGGTGTGGTGGCTCACGCCTGTAATCCCAGCACACGGGAGGCAGAGACAGGAGGATTGCTGAGTTGGAGGCTTGCCTGGGCTACATAGTGAGCTCAGAGCCAGCCCAAACTACAAAGAGAGACCCTGTCTCAAAAAAAACTGAGTTTAATTGTTAAAAGTTATGTATATAGAGATAGACATTATGCCTTTGGATTAAATGAGGATTCAGAAGTCTCCAACTTTATCTATCAGCACTATTCACCATTCCTGGGATGAGAGAGAAGAAATCTTCCAGGGCATGGTTTTCACTTAAGATCTCAGATTCTGCTACTTGGATAGCCTAGCCCCCGACTTTCCAGATTGGGTGAAAGCCTGCGCCCTCAGTGTTGGTCTCGTCTAAGATTTGTGCTTCTCTCTCCCTCACGGATGGTGTTGATCCTTTAATTTTGTAATTTGGTTAGATTGGCATATGGTTGGGGGAAAGTTTTCACTATTTCATTCTTTGGCTACTGCTAGTTTTAATTTTTCCTATTCAACTGAGTCTCTCGCTTCCTCCAAAACACTAAGAGGAAAAGTACATGTGGAAGGTGGCGCAGAGTGGACAGCAGGTGAGGTAGGAGTGTTGGAACGCTGAGAAGCAGGAGCTCCTTCTCTGAAGCAAGGACCTCTGTTCTTTTTGTTTAGCACTCCCTCTAGTGACAGCACATTTCTCTCTCGTTATGATTAGAAGAGCAGCAAATGGAGAGGGAAGAGATTGCTTTTATTTGGAAATACCATATGACCTAGGACTTGAGGAACGATTATAGTCTGGAAAAGTGAAAGTAGAAATATCACCTTAGTTAAGACACAGAAAGAGAATCAGGAGAACAAAGAGATGACGGGTGCGATGGAGACTTTGAGCTCCTACAGAGGAATCATGGAAGATAAGTCTGCAAAGATTCTCAACTTCAGGGTCTGTGGAAAGCCAGGTTAGACAAAAGGAGACAGTGATCTGTGTTCTGTTTATTGTGAGAGGGTTTTATTCTCCCACTCCGGAGGATGGCCTGACCTTGCTCCTTTCTGATCCACTGAGCAGGAACATGTGCAAACTGTCCCAGGCAGATGGCTGTTTATCCGGTGATCTCAGTGCTCTTTAGGAAATAAAGTTCCATTTGATCGTGTGTTGCCTCTGAACCATGCTTTGGAGCAGTATCTGGGACTTCTTCACTGGTATATGAGAAGGAGTTCTATAAATTAGGATACTGATAATATTTGGCCATGCATGATAATATTCGGCTGACTTGAACATGAAAAACAAGTTTTTACATACTTAACTCAAAACGCTTCTCATGTCTCTATAGAGAAAAAGTAGCCAACTTAAGTCTGTTTTGATTTTCTCAGATGTGTGACCTGATGTGTGGGCTGGATTTCTAGAGCCACGGTTGTGCCAAATCCCACTAGAGTCTAAGGCATACTCATGCCCAAATATGGATCTCTTGTTTTGTGTTGACCACATGCCTGGGCCCAACTGTCCAATGCAGGGCAGACTCCTTGCCAGGGCTCTAACAGACACAACATAGACTAGCATTCTGTGATGTATAAACAATTTTGCCTGAAATGACAGCATGTGAATAGCTCAGCTGGTAGATTTGTGAGCAGCAAATATGACGTAGCCTGTGAGTGACTGGTCCTAAAATCACAATCTAATTGTTATCTGCCAGTTCTAATCTCACCCTCTAAAGCAAGACAGGGAAGTCCTCAACTCCTCTCAGGAGCTTCTAAATTCCACTATCTTCTAAGAGAGACTTACAGAGAATAGTGTAACAGAAAGGTGAAGAGACCCTAGAAAAGAAGATACAGTAGACTCTTGAGTTATGACCAGCCTCACTTATGGGCAACTGGGGTTATGACTAGAATTTGTTTTTAACTTACAATTGAGGTCTTGGGTTACAAACCCAATGCCAGCCAATTGTGTGGTATGAACAAAGACTCATAATACTATAAAAATATATGTAAGCATATACAAGCATCAATCTGAGCCCAGATGCCCGTTTGTGAATGTGATTTCAGTCAGTGCTTTATATAATTGCTATGATTACTGCTATCAAAATGGCAACCAAAAAGCTAAAAAGTAAGCTAAGGAGGGGAGGGAAGGTAAAGAAAACAACTGTAATAAAAAATAAGAAGGAAGTTGTGGAGAAATATGAGACTGGTATTCGTGTGACCCATCTTGCTAATATGTACAGCCTATTGAAATCCATCATCTCAACAATCTTAAAGAGAAAAGATTTGTATAAGGAAATTACTGCTGCTAAAGGTGTTACTCAGCTTAGTAAGTCACTATCAGTGGTGTTAGATGAGGTAGAAAGACTATGATTAGGCTGGATAAATGAAAGGGAGATGGTAGGTCAGAACCTATCGGAGTCTACATAATTTGTGAAAAAGCTAGGACTATAAATGCAGATCTCATAAAGGATAATCCATCAAGTGATAATGGTGAAACATTTCTTGCCTGTAAGGGCTGGTTTAACAATTTTAAAGTGAAATCTGGGGTTCAAACCATAACTAGGAAAGGTGAAGCAGCCAGTGTTGATAAAAGGACTGCTGAAAATTACATGTACCACTTGGAAACAATCACACGGAGAAATGGCTTTTGCTTTCATCAGGTTTTCAACTGTGATGAAACTGATCTTTTCTGGAAGAAAATGACTGAAAGGACACACATTACTCAGGAAGAGAAGAAAACACCAGGCCACAAGCCCATGAAAGGATAGGCTGACCTTACTGCTACGTGCTAACGTGAGTGGTGATCAAGATGAAGCTTCTGTTAGCCTATCACTCTGAGACCCTAGAGTGTTCAGAAAACAGTCATGAAGAACAGGCTGGGGTCATGTGGAGACCTAGTGCAAAAAACTGGGTAATAGGAGTACTTTTTCTTGAGCGGACCAGGGGGCCTTTCTGTCCTACAGTTAAGAAATATCTAGAGGACAAATGTTTAGCGCTCAAGAGCCTCTCCTCATCATGGACAATGCTCCTGCTCATCCGTGAGATTGGGTAGAAGAATTGGTGGAAGAATTTCTGCGGCTTTCAGTCAAGTTCCTCCTCCCTAATACAACTCTACTGCAGCCTGTGGATCAGCAGGTTATAGCAAACTTTAAGAAGCTACACACCAAGGAACTGCTCCCAAAGTGCTTCCAAATGGTTTCACATACAGATTTAACTCTGAAAGAGTTCCGGAAGGAATACAAAGACATCTTTGTGGAGTTAATTGAGAAATCCTAACCATTGTCTCTCTCTAAGGACACTGAGGTTTGCCTGGAAGAAAGTGTAGCCTAAATTATACAGAAGAGAGACTTTGAAAGCTGTGTAGAGGAGCCTGAGCTTTCAATTGACCCTGTGGTTGATGACATAGCAGAATCCATGTTGCAGGGAGCAGGGGAAGGGAGCGTAACTAGAATCTTAGCAGTAAATTCTAGTCTCCTATAAGTCCAACAGCATAAGGCAAACTAATAAATAGGAAGAAAAGAGACTTAGAGAAGAAGCTGAGCTTGTGTTTGATCCATGCTACTCTGGGTAGCAAAGATGGAAGACCTGAGCTTGCCACACTTTTTCTTCAGTACATTGGAGCATGCACTGTAACAGGTCACTCAGAGGGCAGTAGTTTCCATATCTCAGGAGTAACAAATGTAACAAGTCACTCAGAGGGCAGCATGTTCTTACATCCTAGAACAATGAGGAATTATGTAGATGAAGATCTTGCTGTAATTCTGCCCTGGAGCATCACAGTGTTTATTGGAGTCTTTCTTATTTCTGGAGGTGAAGATAAAGAGGTCAAGTCCTCAGGTCCGGTTATATCACAGCTGGTCTGCAGGTGGGAAAGCTCGACCCAGCTATAGTCCCAAATGTCCAATTAATTTTGCAATAGGATTGTTCCTGACACCATATGCTTGCAGGTAGACAGTGATGATGTTGAGGAACTGGTAACAAAACACTCAGAGAGCTGTCTACAGAGGAATTTCAGCAACTTTTGGCTGAGCAACAGAGAATCGCAGCTGAGGAGCTTTCTGAAGAAGAGGGGGAGTATTGACAATCAATGCAGCGAACTTATTCTCCTGAAATAAAGGAAGTCCTGAAAACATGGACAAAGCTACAAACATTTGTAGACATGACCCACATAGAGAAAAAGTCAGTCATTGCACTCACTTGCTTAATGTCAGTGTCACATCATGCTATAGAACAGTGTTAAAGAAAACACAGAAACAGACAACCTTAGACTAGTTTTCGTTTCTGAAAAAGTTGAGACCTAATGAGCCAGAAGTGAGCCCTAGTGGGCCATGGACTTTTGAAAAGACAAACAACACCAGAGAGCCAGGTTCCTGATGTTCTTCTGGAAAGGATCTTTCCTTGCAAATAGTATCCACCTTTCATTTCATCCTCCTCTCTTGCAAGCCAGAGATGTCAACTTGAATGTTGAATACAGAATGAAATTGTTGTTTCTGGTAAAGTATGCATGTTTTATAACTTTTTGGTGAATACACTAAGAAATTACTAGTTTGTCTGGTAAATTATGCACACTAGACAATGGCTTTTTATTTTGAAAAGGTTAGTTAAGGGGTCCTTTGGGCGGTTTGGAATGTACCGTATTTCTAATATTTCTTATGGGAAAATACTCTTGACTTACAACCAACTTGAATTACAACCAGCCTTCATAAGTGAATTGAATTCATAAGTAAAGGGTCCACTGTATAGAAAAGGAGAGAAGAAAGAAAGGAAAGGAGAGGGGATGAATTGAGGGAGGGAAACAGTTAAAGGAGACATATAGATTCAGAAAGAAAGAAATAGGATGGTAAAAGGAAAGAGAGGGGGGAAGAAGAGACTGGAAGGGAACAAGAAGAGATTTAGGACATAACAAGACTAAAGAAAACTCCCAGAGCCAAGGACCACCATTTAGAAGACACAAACAGAACTCCTCACCTGGTTTTTATGGCACTCTTTTGTCTGTCATCTGTTTCAAGAGAAGCTACATTTTCCACAGCATTGGGAAAGGCTGTATGGGTGTCCTTCCTACCCCTCACTTACTTGTGGTCATCCTCCAACCATTCCAAGCCAGTGGAACATTTGCCCATGTTGATTTAAGAGCATCAATACCCAACACTGTTAGAGTGTTGGTGATTTGTACTGGTTTAAATACAAAACTTCTAGAACTGTAATGTGCACCTCTACTTCATGGTGCTGCTAAGCTGAGCATAGCTCACCCTTACACTGCTCAAGAAAATTAAGGACAGTCAACATGTGTGAGTCTGTGCATGTTCATGTATGTTATTTGTTTATATTATTTCTTCTCTGTGCTCTTCCTCCTGAAAAAGTCCATAGATATTCAAAACATGTCTTACATATGTATGACTAAAGTTCTGTACAGTTCAATATTAATCTTTAAGACCTATATTTCATCATTTCTTCATTTATTATCAAACACTTTTATGCCAAACAGTATTCACAGAATGGAAAAAAGACCATTGGCATTATAGATTCACAGTATTGTAAGCTTGGGGTCAATGTATACAATCAATTGCTACTTTCTGCTACCCTTATATATACATATGTATGTATATGTATATGCATATGCATATTTACATATACATATATATATATATTTATTCTATGGAGACCCTCTCAAAATAATTTTATTTTATGCTTGAAATCTTTGAAAATTATTCTGCTTAAGTTTCACTAGCCAATGGACAATAGTGAGGATTAAGTGCAATAGGGTAATGAGGCTTCTTACATATAGTATGTGTTCAGTAAATAATAATTTACTTCTTTTTTTTTTTTTTGCTTTTGAGACAGGGTCTTGCTTTGTAGTTAATTTACTTCTATTTTAAAAGAAAAAATGGTCTTACTATATTAACACAAATCCAGTAAGGAGGCTGGTAGTAGGCTCCACTTACAACTATGTGATCTTAACTTCTTTCAAATTTAACTTTCCTTATTTGCAAAGTTGGGGTGAGTAAAAGTTAAATGAAGTAAGCACGTGAAGTGCTCCCTACGGGGACTGAGTATAGCACGAATGCAAAGATGTTGAGCCTCACGTTGGGGTGGTTACACCTCAATGTAGGATAATTTCGGACACAGAGAGTCATCTAGATGATTCTGAAAAAAATGTTGACAAACTAGGACACTAGGCTAAAGTTATCAACAGGAAATTAAAGCTGTTTGGTTGTGAAAATCAGGCCTTAGATTTTAAAAAATCACAGATGTTTCAACTGAGAGTCGGGCCTGGCTGTGGTGAGAAAGTCTGGAACTGCCAGTTGTTTAAAGTCAGTGGTTAGTGTGAGCCACCTTCAGGAACAGTGATCCCAGAAAGGAAAAGTAGCTGCAGTGATTCTGTTATGACATGCACTGTGGTGCTCTTCCAACAGGTAGACAAACTATGAGCATCAAGAGGAGAAAGGCCTGGGAGCAGCAAGTGTTGGAAACCTGCTCTCCTGGGAAATGGCTTATGCATAACCCAAAAGGCCCTGTTTTGAAATCAGATAGCCCCGGCCTGCAACCAAGTGCCCCTCTTACAAAGTGAGTCGTCCTGAGCAGGTTACTTGAGCGCTCTGAGTTTTCACCTATCACATGGATAGTAAAGGAGGTAATGCACTATGTTTATTAAGGTAAAACTGACCACTCAAAGAACTCAGACTTCTTAGTGACTCAGTACAATGAAAGTTTGTTTCTTACTTGCAGGAGCATTTCTTACTCACCATGAAGGTTTTCCTGCCTGGTGGTTTCCACAGAGTCAGCCAGGGGTTCAGGGTCATCTGACTTGGGCTTTGTTTGCAAATGAAAACAGGGACCACCTTGTTCTAATCTCTGTGGCAAGAAAGTGACATAAATCGTTTTTATTCACTAAGTCACTCACTCATTCTTCCACTAGCAAGAATTCAGTTTCAATGGCCACAGCTAACTGCAAGGGGTTCTGGGAAGTAGATTCTCTGCACCCCAGTAGAAAGGGAACAAATTTTAGTAAACACATAGCGATCTCTGCTAGAGCCCAGCATTCTGCTCACCAGTTTCCCATTTCCCTCTTTTCTCACGGGAGACGCACCCCATTCCTTCCAGCAATTGCACCGGCTCCATGCCCAGCATCTCCAGATGTGTAGTCCTTTCTATCGGCTCTAGAAGGAGACCTGCCAGGTCCTGTTCTCTGTGAGAAACTGCCTGTCGTTCTCCATGGCCGCTGGCTCCTTATTCTGAAAAATCCCGCCTGTCCATTACCCCATGAATATGACCCTCCATCCCCTCCCCTTCCATCCGCCCTCTCCTCCTCCACCTCTCAGTCTTACCACTTGGGCAAGACCTGGCTCCCTACTTCCTATTAACTACCTTTTATTTTGCTCATTGTGTATATTTTGGGTTTCCCTATAAGAGAAGCCATGTGATATTTAAGCTTGAGTCTGATTTGTTGTACTGAACATGGTCTCAAGGTACGTATCTGGTTTTTGCTCCAGGACTAACTTGTTTTGTTTAACCAAGGATTCTTATTGGGCCATGACTGCCAAAGCAGTCTTGGTTCTATGTGTGTACAAAGCACCTCTTACTTTCTGGGATCCAGAAGCAATTGACTCAATTTTTTTTTTTTTTTTTTTTGAGACAGGGTCTCGCTTTGTAGTTCAGGCTGGCCCTGAACTCACTATGTAGCCCAGGCAAGCCTGGAACTCAGCAATCCTCCTGTCTCTGCCTCCCGAGTGCTGGGATGACAGGAGTGAGCCACCATGCCCGGCACTGTGGTATTCGGTGTTGATTGTTGGTGGGCGTGAGTCTCCACACCCAGCA
>PVIC010003561.1:33356-68280 GCA_004025085.1 Thryonomys swinderianus | reverse complement strand
CTGACACTATTTTTAGCTATGGCAGATGACAGTTTATGATTACCAAATATGTAGGCAACTGTTCTTTGCCTACATTAGGCCAGAAATTTTTATCCTAAAGAAAAAACTTGCAGCTTACTGAGTCATTTTATATTTAAATTTTAGTTTGACAAAGATGCAGCTTCTTTATGCTATGTAAAAGACAATGAAAATGTTTTTCTTAAATTTTATTTTGAAAAAAATAGGCAAGGATTACAGGGAATAGATCCTATAGTCCTTAATATACTTTTAAAATAAGAAAATTTATTAAAATTGTTAGCATTATTTTAGCAAGCCTAAGCATTCTCTACAGTTAAATGAGAAAACATACTATTAAAATAATCTTGGACCTTTTTTTGTACTGAGGATAGAACTTGTGACTTTGGACTTGCAAAGCAGTCTGTCGGAACTACTAAACTAAATCCCTGGCCTTAATCTCAGACTTTTACAAGGGTGTTTTGTGAACATTTTATGTGAGTAAAGTTGAGGCCTGAATCATGCCACAGTACCTTACTAGATTAACTTTTTTTGTTTTTTTGAGATAGGGTCTTGCTTTGTAGTTCTGACGTAGGAGAGTTAAGGCCTAACTCCCCACCTGAAACATGAGTTCATGTTCTCTAAAAATCGAGGAATGAATTTTAGGAATGACGGAGGTTTGAGTAGGAAAATTTTATTGAGAGAGAAAGCTTCTGCCTAAGAGAAACAGACGGAAGGGGGGCCCGGAAAGTGGGTAACCACCCTACCTCACTTTTTAGAGGGCTTTTATGGAGCAAAGCCATGAGGTGAGGTGGGTCTAAAATAGGGGGCTACTAATAAGATTCAAAAAAGGTAGATGGATTACAGTTGACCAATGAGTACAGTGGGGGCTTCCAATAAGATTTGAAAGAAATGGGCAAACTGTGACTAACCAGTGGGTAAATGACAAGCATAGCTACTTCAGCAACCTTTTGATTGACTAGGTCCAATGAGAAATCAAGCCTTAGAGGGTCTTGCTTGTCCAGAGACTCCTCCAGATCGCTTCTCGGCCTTTTGGCTAAGATCAAGTGTAGAGACTCCTCCAGGTGGTTCAAGGTCCTGCCCATTATCTGGGGATTCTGTAATTACTGTCTTCCAGGAAGGGGCTGGATCCAGACCTTGACCTTCCATCCTGGGAGGAGAATGAGGCCTGTAGTGTAGTTTCTCATTGATGGTGTTGACCTTCAGAAGGACCCTCTTTTTTGCAAGTCTTTCAAGGGCCGGCCCTCTCTGCCTATACATGTCTAGCTGGCTTTTCTACCTATAATAGTTCAGGCTGACCTCTGGCTCACTATGTAGCCCAGGCAAGCTTCGAACTCAGCAATCTTCCTGCCTCTGCCTCCTGAGTGCTGGGATTACAGGCATGAGCCACCATGCCCAGCATTGTAGTGTGTGGTACTGATTGCTGGTGGATGTGAGTCACCATACTCGGCATATGGTATGTGGTTACTGGGATTGAACTCAGGACATTGCCCTTGCTAAGCAGGTGCTGGAACCACTGAGCTAAATCTCTGGTCCTAGATTAACATTTTTTATTCAGTTTTGAAGATGATTTGAATATCCATGAGTTATGCTTTTCTTGTACATACTGTCTTTATTTTAGTTGATCCAAAAGTAAGGGAACCCCAGACCTTTTTTTTTTTTTTTTGAGACAGCGTCTCGCTTTGTAGATCAGGCTGGCCCTCAGCTCACTATGTAGGCCAGGCAAGCCTCGAACTCAGCAATCCTGCCTCTGCCTCCCGAGTGCTGGGATTACAGGTGTGAGCCACCACACCCAGCACTGTGGTATGTGGTATTGATTGCTGGTGGTCGTGAGTCACCACGCCCAGCATTGTATGTGGTTCCCAGGATCAAACTCAGGGCCTTGGCACTTGCAAGGCAGGCGGTCGCTGGAACCACAGAGCTAAATCTCTGGCTCCTATAGTTTAATTTCTTAACTTTAGATCTTTGATCTATTTTGTTAATTTTTACATGGAAAAGAGAGAAGTGCAACATCTTTGCAGTTAGATAGTCCAGGTGTCCTGGCACCAGTGTGATGTTGTTTTGCCATTAAATTGTCACAGCACCCTTTTTAAAATCAGTTGATCATAAATATGACCAGTTTATATCTGGACTCAATTTTATTCTGTCCTTTTGTAACTACTATATTATCTTGATTGTTAGAGCTTTTTAGGAAGTTTTGAAATACAAAATTAATCCACAAAAACTTTTTTTTTTTTTTGTGGTACCAGAGATTGAACTCAGGTCCTTGTGCTTCCACTGTAGGTGCAGGCAGTACTACTTGAGCTAAATCCCTGCCCCCTCAAAACTATTCTTATTCAAGATTGTATAGATTATTCTGGGCTCCTTTCATTTCCATATGAATTTGATTGCCAGCCTGTCAATATCTGCTGAAATACAGCTAGGACTTTAACAGGGCTTGTACTGTGTGTCACTACGTGGAATTATTTCCATCTTAACAAGCATTCCAATCCATAAATAAGGGATATCTTTCCATTTATTTGTCATCTTTTAACTTTATTCAACAATGAGTTGTAAGTTTATAAGTCCTGCGTGTCTTAACTGTGTATTAGTGCTTATTTGATCTGTTTTGTATAGTTGGGTGCACTAGCATTTGGTGCATATATATTTATGGTTGTTGTCTTCCTCTTGGATTGTTCCCTTTACAAGGGTGTAACAACCTTTTTTGACTCTCGTCTGGTTTGAAATCTGCTTTGTCTGCAAATAAGATAGTCACTTCTGCTTTTTTAGAGGTTCCTGTAGCATGGAAAATTATTTTTCATTCTTTTACTTTGTCTTTGGATTTCTTTTTGGTGTTTCTTGTGGCATATTGTGGATCTTGCTTCTTAATCCATTCTGCCAGTCTATTTCTTTTGATTGGTGAATCGAGGCCATTAACATTGATGGTTGTTTCTGACATGTATTAATTTGTCCTTGTTATACTTTCCCCTTATTGGCTCTTACTTTTTTAGTTATCCTCCCTTTCTACTTAATTTCTTTACTTGCCTACAGGCTTCACTCTGTTGGGCCTCATGGAGTTGTGATCCTCATTGTCTTTTTTAGGATATTTTTTAGAATTTTTTGGAGTGTTGATTTGGTATTCATGAAATTTCTCAGTTCTTTGTTGTGGAAGTATCTTATTTCCCCATTGATTTTGAAAGATAGTTTTATAAGATACATCAATTGAGGTTGGAGGTTTTAGGGTTTGAAATAATACTTCATTCACTCCAGGCTCTCTTTGACTTGAGGGTTTGAGTTGAGGTTCTGATGGCCTTTCCTTTTTATGTGATTTGTCTCTTTTTCCCTGACTGCTTTATCAATATTTCATTCTTCTGTTGGGTGTCCAGAATAATCATGTGGATTTTTAAAATCATGATTAATTGGAGACCTATACTCCTCACTTATCTGTATGTCAAATTCTTTTCCCCTGCTTGGGAAAATTTTGCCATTATTTCTATGAACAATTTTTTAATGTTTGCAGCATCTCCTGTTTCTTCATTGACTCCAATCAGTTTTATGTTCTGTGCATCATCAAGCAGCTAGCTGTTAGATTGATTTCTCATGGTCTCTTGCTATTTTTAAAAAATCTTTCCTTTCCTGATTGCTAACTGCCATCCAATCTTCTGTCTGAGATTCTGTGCTCACATTCACTGGTCCTACTGTGTAAACTTTCAGTAGAGTTTTTAATCTTTTTGTATTTCTTTTTAAATTCATTAGATTCTGTTTGATTTCTGTGCCTTATTTAAGAATAAGCAACAGCCCTGATACTAAGAATGTATTATGTTCTGCACTGTATTACATGTTTTGTAATAATCATATTAATGAAAAATCTTAATTTATCTTACATAATGAATCCTATCTCAGTAAGATGAAGCTTGGCCTTTTTTTTTTTTTAAGTACTGGGGATCAAACTCGGGACCTTTGGCTTGCCAGCCAGGTGTGGTGCCATTGGTCTACATCCGTAGCTCTACTCCTGATTTTAAAACACATAGGTGAAGAAGGTCAAGTATAGATCAAAGGGGTTTAGTGATTCATCTAAGGTGACATAGCTAAATTATGGAGCCATTGCTAGGAAAGAAAATGACAATTATTAGAGCTATTCCTAGCAACAAGAAACCTTAACCCTTCAGTTTTCCTAGATCTGACTCATCATTAAAGACCTAGGTTAGTTTGTATTTCAGTCTTTAAAAAGGTGCACCAGTTTTTTTTCTTTGCTTAAAAGTTCTCATCACAGTGAACTTCATTGGCTCCATCTTTTCAGGATTGTAGTGTTTTTTAGTTGGATAGGACTTTAAGAGTCTTTTTCTTCATCTTCCTGTTTTCTAACTTATTCTACTAAATTTCTTGAACACTATCACTTTAATGTCTGCTGAATGTCAGGAAACTATTAACACTACCATTTTGTATTGAATATGACTGTATTCATGGTGGTGTCATTAAGACAACAGTTCCTCTCAACCCATTGGTATGCTAGTATATTTATTGGTTGCATACAAACTATTTAATAAATTCAAACAGATTGAGATGTTTTAGGCAGAACAAGTTGAGTTGAAATCAGAATCTGAAAATTCTTTTAAAAGTTGTAAAATATATGTAGAATGTTAAATTATTGAACCAAATCATTTTGGACAACGTTGAATTCTGCTCTGTTCTGGACATAGTGATGGGTCCTTAAAATATCTTCTCCCTTCTTTTCCTCTCCTTTTTGCTTATTAGACCCTGGGCTTTGCAAACACTGGTTATAAATGCTGGTTGTGCACATTACCACTGAGCTTCACCTGTAGTATTTTAATCAATACTTACATAGTGACAGGAATTAATGGCTTTGCAATAATATCAAACATTTTTCAGTTCATATACATGGTTTTCCTACCGAAGTACCCCAGATAGTAAAGAAAAATCATAATATACCTGAGATCTTGGGCTCAAAATTAAAATGTCACCTCCTTTATCTTAAAATTAACAAGTATTTAAATTTGAATATATATTTATTTTACTATAAATTTTCCTTCCAATTATTCACAATAGAAGAAGAAATGAATTATGAATTCAAGATTCCTTTGGCACACCACAAAGTTCTTGGGTTGAGCATAACCTGATCTTGAGAACATAGGGCTGTGGTTATTTGATGCTTACAGTGTCCTGTGTCTATGAGCCAAGAGCTGACTTGCAAAGTTATGCTTTGTCTGGCTCTTTACTATTAATAAATGTTACATAATAGGGCAACACATTTAGTTTTACTTTTTCCTTTGACCTCTAAATTTTTACATTTTTGTACTCTTGGAGGAAGGAAGCATTTCAAATATCTGAAGGCTGCTGCTTTTTCTTTTTTTTTTTTGTAGGAAACTGTTCTGTTAGTCAAGCTAAGTTACAATTTTAAGGTTCTCTGATTTTAAAAGCAAAAGTGTAAATCTCATGTATAATTTTTAAAAATAAAGTTTCAGGCTCTCAACAAATTTTTTTTTTTTTTTTTTTTTTGAGACAGGGTCTCACTTTGCAGTTCAAGCTGGCCCTGAACTCACTATGTAGCCCAGGCAAGTCTCGAACTCAGCAATCCTCCTGTCTCTGCCTCCCGAGTGCTGGGATTACAGGCATGAGCCACCACGCCCGGCTCTCAACAAATTTTGAATTGATTTTCTGTATTGTGTTACTGAAGTATCTTAGCAATTATTGCATTTTTCTGTTATTTCAGTGTATATCATGTATTATATGAATAAGAAAATGCTTAATGTTTTTGAGTATTTGTTATAGATTAGCAGTGTGCTGAGTTTGAGACACAATAATCTTATGTAGCCAGAATGGTGGAATTGTCCAGGAAATGAGTTGAGTGAAAAACATTTTATAGTAAAAAGTAAAGACAGATGTAGATACTATACTAATAGATAGCTTAGGAGTAGGTTGAAATATAGCTTATAAAATTAGTCTTAAACATTTTAGGGTAGGTATTTATCTTAATAGGCTTTTTTAGTTTTATAGTTAGAACAAAGGTAAATATGTTGAATCAGAATGATTATAAAGTAATATGTGTTCTAAGTTCACATTTTGTCTTTTTCAATTTTAGTTGTTGACCTCCTCTACTGGAGAGACATTAAGAAGACTGGAGTGGTGTTTGGTGCCAGCTTATTCTTGCTGCTTTCTTTGACAGTATTTAGCATTGTGAGTGTAACAGCCTACATTGCATTGGTCCTGCTCTCTGTCACTATCAGCTTTAGGATATATAAAGGTGTGATCCAAGCTATTCAAAAATCAGAGGAAGGCCACCCATTCAGGTAAGGTGGTTTTAAGTATTTTTGTAATTACATGTTTGTTGTACACAGATTACATTTATTGTAGTGTACATGACATATCTTAATTCTTTACTCACCCTTCCTTCCATCTCTAGATATCTTTCCTATTTACAAAAGAACTATCTTCCTGATTCCTGTTACTGTTTTTTATTTTTCTCTTTACACTTTGGGTTTATGTATCATTCATTAGCTTACCCTCTACTACTTTTTAGGAATGTTGATTTCTTAGAAGTAGATACTAGTTCCTAATTCTCTTACAATGTTCAGGTGGTTTTTTTAATGCTTTTTCATGTTTTCTATTATTTTCAGAGAGCTTTATTTCAGTGTCTCTTTGTCTTGCAAAAATTAGTATTTTATCTTTGTTTTCACAGGTACACACTTAACATTTTATATCTAGTTGGTATTGAGACATTCCTCAGCTTGAATCTTTTGTCCTCACTTGACACTCAGCACTTTTGTCCCACTTTTTGGGGTTATAACTAAAACACTATAAAATTCAGTGGGTTTTAGTGTATATATGACCATCACTAATTCTAGACATTTTCACTGTACAAAAAAACCCTTAATATTTATTAGTAGCAATCATTTCCCTATCAAGCTCATCCTGTCTTTAAATTATTTTTCCTCACACCTGTTAATTACTATTATCCTAGCTTTCAGGATTCCACTTTTGATGTTATCTTTGTTTTCATTTCATGAAAAAAAAGTCACTAAATTTTGTTCCTATTTCTCCCTTAGTTTATACCTGGAATTTGTAAACTACAGCCATCACCATTCTAGTTTTGTCTTACAAAGTTTTATCAGAACACCAAAATGCTTATTTATTTAGCAGGTTTTAGCCTGTAATAGCAGAGTTCAGTAGTTACGACAGAGACAATGCATGGGGATGTCCAGGCCTAAAGTACTTCTGGCCTTTTACAGAAAAAGACAGCCTGCCTGTTCACTCCGTTTGTTTACACCTCCATTGATTGATTTCTGATTACCTTGTATTACCTCAGCCCTTAGAGATGTCATCAGATTAATTCTCCTAAAACACTATTTTTATATTTTTAGGCCCAGAGTGTGGCATTGAGCCCAAATAACTTTGTTTTGTCTTCTGTTACTCCTCCTGGGATTTTGTGTCCATGTTCATGGCTGTCACCTTAAGCACCTGGATGTTCCGATATATCATACTTGTTACTTGGCTCTTGGTTTGATTTGGGATTCATCTCTGTCAGGAAGACTTCTCTAACAGTGATCCAAAATGACTTCAGAATTCCTTGCCTGCTGTGCTATGGCTTTGAGATGTTCTCTAGTTATTTTGTATGTGAATGTTTCTCCAGTTAATAGAATTGGGACCCTGATTCCGAGAAGTTAAAATTCCTTTTGCAAGTTTACATAGCTAAGCAGGTCTCCTAACTCCCACCTGAGTACAGTGTAGGCTGTCTAGATCGCTTGAATAAGACTAATCCGGCATTGGCTTATGCAGCAGATTAGGCTGGTTTGGATACTGATAAAAGAGTAAGTAATACAAAAATAGAACAGTGACATTGTAAATAAAAACAAGGAGATATATTTGGGAATACTGAAAAAAATATGGACAAGGAGTTGTCTCAAGGCTGCTATTCACATTGTATGATCCTGGTGTCCATAGTAGTGAGCAAGTGAAAATTAACTAATGGAACAGTTTCTCACAGTTCTATAGATTTGAGCCCCCCCATAGTTGTCTTCTTAAATTTAATAGTTCCAGCCATGTCAGTATAAATTAGGGGATCTAGATGTGCGGTATACAGTAAATAGTACATTTTTCTGGGATTACTGCTGTGCTTTTAGCCACTTTACAATCTAGTATTTAATAATTAATAGTTTTCTTTTTCTGGAAGTGGGTAGTATGATATTTTTTGTCTATAGTGTAAATTAGGTTGAGTGTATATGATCTATGCATAAATAAGATCTTTGGTAGGAGGAGATCTTCATGAAACAACATACTAAGTTTTCAAAAAACCAAACCTATAACAGTAGTACCATTTATTGATTCTTTGTGCACGTTTGTATTAATCACTTTATTCCTAGTATTTTCATGATGTCTTTTATAAGCGAGAAAACTGAAGTTTAGAGTGAAGATGTAATAACACTGCAAAATTACATAGCCAAGTAAGTAGCAGAGCTTAAAATTCAGGGTCAGATTAGCTTGGCTTCAAAGCATACATGTCTTCTGTGGCAGTCACCTGACAGGGTGCACCACTGAAATGCCCTTTATTTGGGGAATTTTTGTATTATGCGTAATTGGGAGATAATAGCTTTATAGCAGGATATTTCATACCCTCCTCTTTTACAGATACATTATTCTGGTTGACATTTGGTTGCAAATTGCTTCAATCAGTGACGGTTATAATTTGTTTCTAGGGCCTATTTGGAATCTGAAGTTGCTATATCTGAGGAATTGGTTCAGAAATACAGTAATTCTGCTCTTGGGCATGTGAACTGCACCATAAAAGAACTCAGACGCCTCTTCTTAGTTGATGATTTAGTCGATTCTCTGAAGGTAAATTTATTTATGACATATTCAAACTTTAAATATCAGGAATTAAGTATAAAATTCTTCTGTACTCAGTGGTAAAGTTGTAATGAAAGCACATTACTATAAATTTAATGTTTTATAATGTATCCAGTCACATTTAGAATGGAGGAAGATGCTATTTTTAAAAGGAAAATAAATTAGCAATTCACTTTTGGAAATCAAAAAGTGGGAAAAAATTAAAAGGAAATTCTGAGTATAAGATGATATAATGCATTTTATACCTGATAGTGCTAATTCTGCTTGATTTTAAGAGGATAGCATGTGGTTTTTTTTCATTATAAGGTAGTCATATCTTGGACTCGTGGACTAGTTACTGTGAAACATCAGTCTTTGATTGGTAATTGGTGGAATTTTTTTTTCAGCTTTTTTTTTTTTTTGAGACAGGTTCTCGCTTTGTAGTTCAGGCTGGCCCTGAGCTCGCTTATGGAGCCCAGGCAAGCTGCCACGAACCCAGCAGTCCTCTTGTCTCTGCCTCCCGAGTGCTGGGATTGCAGGCGTGAGCCACCATGCCTGGCACTGTGGTATGTGGTGTTGATTGTTGGTGGGCGTGAGTCGCCACGCCCAGCATTATATGTGGTTACCAGGGATCAAACTCAGGACCTTGCGCTTGCGAGGCAGGCGCCTGGAACCACTGAGCCTAACCCTCTGGCCCTTTTTTCAGCTTTTGTATCTTGCTACATAGTGTCCGTTAGACTCTTGCCTTACAAATATACTCGCCCTTAAGTTCTGACTGACTTGAAAGATGGTCTGGACCACAGCTGTGCTTCTGAGCACTAGCATCAAAATTGTACAGTGCTTTTCTTTTACATAGAACTTGCCATTTCTTTTTTTTAAGAGATAGTTTACAAATTACCATGCAAACTATAAATATTATATCAGTGGGATGATTAAGACTTTAGACTCAGAAAAACCATTTTTAAACTGGTTATAATAGACTTAAGTGCTTCTAATGCTTTCTGTAAACAATTTGGCTTCTTTATAAGCCAGAAAATTTACCTTTTCTGAGCTGTGTTTATCTTAAACTTGGAACCTAATTTACTAATGAGCAAGGTTAAATCTTGTATAGGATAGGTGCAGTAATGTATTGAAAGGATTTGATGTCACTGCATAAAGATAGATTGTGGTTCTGTTTAGCTTGTTTATCTTCAAGAGCGAAAAAAGGGTATTTTTGAGTTAATGCAGTAGAACCTTGTTCCCAAGGCCTAAATGAAACCTATTTACTAAGGTAATGTTTGCTGTGTATAGCTTGACTGCTAGGATGGAACATAGGCTCAAAGTCTTTGAAAAGATGGTACCAGTTGCATTTTAAGGCAGAGGGTTTGCAGGTAGAAGCTTGCCAAGAAGAAACACTACACAGTGACACAGAAGGCTTGACTTTGAGAAGAGGTGACTTCAGACTAAGGCCTTATGAAGCTGGCAAAGGAGAGCTTGTCTTTGCCTTTATAGATTATGTTTGCACAGGATAGTAAAAGCAGCTGTATTTCTACATTGTTTTCCTTGAGAGAATAGTCATTCCTGAAGGGATCTATTTAAAAACAAAATAAAACAAATAGATAGGTTTCTTAAGCGTGTGTTGTTTTTTCCCTTTCTGTTCCTTTTTCCTTGCCCTTCCCTTTCCTTCCCTTTCCTCTACCACTGGGCCACATACTCTAGCTTTTTCTTTTTGTTTTGGAGACAAGGTCTTGCTAAATTGCCCAGGCTGGCCTTTGGTTACAGAGTAGTTGAAGTTATTGGTGTGTGGTGCCATTCACAGTATTTGTTTTTAATATGGGGGGGGCTTGCCTGACAGTTGCGGTTTGTTAAACTTTGTCATGAAGAATTAGCAAAACTTGAAAAAAGGGAAAATGTCATTCATTTGGGTTTGGGGGAAGCTCAGAGCTCAAGGAAAGCTACTTGGTGACTTCTATGGATGGAGATTCATTTAGGTCTCCAAGTAACATTTGCTTCATCACATTAGCATGTAAGTGTAGTTGGCATTTCATCTCTAAATTGGTTCAGGCAAAACAATAGGCCTCATATCTGGCTTTCTCCTTATGCAAAGGTGATGGGTATAGATCTCTTCATAATTTAAGTTCACCTTCTGATAATTGACACAAAAGATCTTCCTTGATGAACTCTGTGATGCACCTAATTGACTTAAACCTGTTCTTTTTTTTTTTTTTTTGAGACAGGATCTCACTTTGTCGTTCAGGCTGGTCCTCAGCTCACTATGTAGCCCAGGCAAGCCTGGAACTCAGCAATCCTTCTGTCTCTGCCTCTGCCTCCCGAGTGCTGGGATTACAGGCGTGAGCTACCATGCCCAGCACTGTGGTATGTGGTACTGATTGTTGGTGGCGTGAGTCACCACACCCAGCATTGTATGTGGTTACCGAGGATCGAACTCAGGACCTTGCGCTTGTGAGGCAGGCGCCGGAGCCACTGAGCTAAATCTCTGGCCCCAGACTTAAACCTGTTCTTAATGTCATTGTTATATTAGCATAGGTACCATTTGTTTCCACTGAATAGAGGTATTATATAAACACAGAATTCTTTCCTGACATGTATTTCAAAAAAAGAAGCTGATCATTCTTGGGTATTTGTTAAAGTAATAACATTGTATCATCTTTTCAGAAAGTTTGCTTTCTTTTTCTAGCCATTGTTATCTTTCACAGGCTGCATTTATGTAGAGAGCGTTTTAAAAAGCAAGTGACAGGTTTTGTGGAGATGGGAAGGGGATCTAGGGTGAAGGGGAAGATATGATGGGGAGCATAAGGGAAAATAAAAATGATTAAGGGGCTGTACATGTATGTGTCAGTTCCCCAAGATTTTAACTATGTATTAAGCCTGTTCTTTCAAATGTCCTCAAAGAAGTAACCATACTCCTAGGCTTATCAGTCCTCTTAAAATAACTGACATGATTTGGTAGGCATCATTGTGCCTCCCCTTAGTCTCCTGGTAGTTGGCTTAGGAACATAAAAATACGACATGTTCTATATATTTCTCCTTCTAAATCATTGGGTTATTTCATTTATATTGCTCTTTTGAGATTAACTACAGGATTATTAAGTCCCAGCAAAGATTTAAAGTGTCCAGTGATTAAACAACAATCCATTTCCTAGTCAGACAGTATGTGCAAAATCATTGACAAAGTAATAATTCCATTCAGTAGAATTAGTTCAAATATTTAATACAGTAAAATTTCACTACATCTACTGTCTTGACCAGGCCATAGGATTCAACAGTTAAATTTCTTAAAGTAGGTATGTTCCAGTAAGTGCCAGCTATAAAGTGGGGGAGAGTAAATGAATAAAGAGGTAAAATAAAGGAGGAATATCCTTCATTAATAATACATTGCAGTGTATGTTCCCTTTTTTTTTTTTTTTTTTTTTTTTAGTTTTTTGAGACAGGGTCTTGCTTTGTAGTTCAGGCTGGTCCCGAGCTCACTTAGCCCAGCTAAATCTCTACCTCACAGCAGTCCTCCTGCTTCTGCCTCCTGAGTGTTGGAATTACAGGTGTGAGCCACCACGTCTGGCATTGTGATGTGTGCTACCAGGGATCCAATTTGGGACCTTGCACTTGCTAGGCGGACACCTACTCCACTGAGCTAAATCCCTGGCCCATATGTTTCTTTCTCAGAGACTCTGATGGATATAATTTACTGTCTTGAGAAATTGGAAAGAGACTAGATAACTTTATTTGACCTAGCGATATTTTTCAACCCTTAATAACTTCCATTATCGTTAGGGAACTAGTATATTTTATGAAATACTGGTTTTTCATGGTAAGAGTTGAATAAGCTGGAGTAATTCAATTACTGTGATTAATCTTTGTTATCTTAGTTTTTCAGTGTGGACAGTACATTGGAATCTTCTGATGTTAAACAGGTGATACAGGGGTCTGTTGGTTGGACCTATCAGAGAATCCTGCTTTTAGAAATTTGTGGCATTAAAATACAAACCCCAGGTTATCCCCTACCTCAATTCTAAAAGAGAAGTATATGATATCCCTAGTGGATTTAGCTTTGAGACCAGTTGAAGTAGGCTCCAGACTTTATCAGGAAGTGCATATTTTTGGAAATTTCAAATCCCAAGAAGTTGTCTAAGTAATTTTACTTACTAAGAAGTAAAAATGTGGGTTTGGGTAATAGAGTAGATTTTATATGTTCTGTGATTTTTCCACGGAAAATTATTTTCATAAGAAAATTTCTAGCTACAATTGTCTCATGTGTCTGTCACGTTCCTAGAATACAGTCTGAAAGGAAGCAGAAAAGGCCAGCAATAGCTGACTCCAAACTAGTGTAAATAAAATCTAATAGTGGTCAAGTTTTTAGGCAGCTGGTAATAAACACATTAGACAGTTTCATGTTGGGTTTCTTTAGCTTGCTGGAAAAATAGACTTGAAATAGGGTGGGGATGTAGAAACAAAATAGTAGTAACCTAATGAGTAAGGTGTCAAAAAGGACATTTTTGTTGTTCAAGAATGAAGAAAAGACTAACTTGTCAAAATTGCAAAAGTAATTTTTGAAATTTTGTGACACATACTTCATTTTCCTTAAGTCAGGACTGCAGTGCTGCTCTTATTTCCCCGAAAGGCTGCAAGACATGGCTGCCCGTCTCTTTGGTTTTGCTCAGATTTTATTATATGTGCTTGAGCCTCTTGCTTTTGTTCTCATTAGTACTCGAAGGAGAGATGAACTGCAGTGTCCATGGTTAATTTATGTACGAGTGTTTGTTGCCAAGAATTTGTAGTAGAAATTGTAGGTCCAATATGCTTCTTCAAAGTCCTGCTTATGGAATTTTTTTTCTGCCTCATTATGATATTGTTCACCTTTTGATGAATTCCCACTGATGATTACTCTCTAGCAGTGGTGGTAAATCTGTGGCCCATGTGCTACAGTGGCTGTTCATATCATTGAAAGCTCTAAAAAGGTCATCAGTGCCTTGTCGGTAGTAGCTTTTAGTAGAGCAGGGCAGGTTCTGCAGTCTGATAAACCTGAGGTCAGTGACTGGTTTTCCCTTCTATAGATAACAGTATTTAACTTTTGGATTCAACACGTTCCTGCCAGCTTGCACCACCAGTGGTACATGCGTAACAGTCATTGATGGTTCAAGATGGCGGGAATTGTGACATACTCAGATCAGAGCTGCATGGGAAGTGAGACATACAGGTAGGCCCCCGTAATGCAAGTGTTAATAGTGAGCCTAAATTGACCACTGTATGTAAAGCACAGCAGTTGTCAAGTTGTAAATGTTTTTGAAGTAGTTGCTAATGTTACTCTACAACAGTTAGTAATTGTGCAGGTACTAGAATGCTGATTCTTTGTACCACTTCCGTTTTGATGGGTGTGTTTGGAAATCTTTACCCAGTACTTTTATTTTGGGTTCACAGAATATTAAATTTTCATTAAATGTAGCTCATTTCAAACTTCTGCAATAGCAGGAAGAATTTGGCATAGCTGGACTAGAGCACATGCATGACCGTAATCTACACAGCTGGGTTGTGGGTCGGCTGCACAGGGAGAATGCCTAGGTGTGTCGCCTTACTTCATTCACCCAGCCTTCCTACGTATGAGGCATTTCTTTCCTGGCCCCAAGGACATTTGAGACCTGCCTTTGTTATCAGAATAGTGAACCCTTTGGATGGTCCAGGTGTGATGTTTTGGGCTTCTCTCCTTGTGGGTTCATAATGCATCCTTGTCGGTGACTGTAAGGATCAAATTAGGAATGCTTGTGTCTACTACCTGAATTCTGTTACAATAGGGTATCTTTTATGGCTAAAGCTATTTCTTACATATGGAAGGTTGACTTCCCTTTAGACTTGGGCTCTCTAGTTCTATAGTAAACTTGTTTAAATACAGATATTGTATTTAACTTCTGCAATACTAGTCTAAAAACTGCATGGCAATGAAAAGGCTTGGATTATAATACTTACCTTCTAAACTGACCTACCAGAGATAACATAATAACAGGATAATGTGTTGGATCATGTGAAATTTTCTCACTTGGATATTAAATTCAGTTGTAGGGGTGATCAGAATGTCACTGTTGGTAGAACTGAAAGTTTGGAGAAATCCAAGGTTCCTCTTAATGTGCAGTAAGTGTGTTTACTAGAGTTTCAACACTTTAATCCTCAGTGGACTGCTCCTACTAGTCAATTCTATTGTATAAATGAGTAATGGAGAAAGGTAAGCTTTTAAATCAAGGTTTAAGAAGCTGCTGTCTAGCCCACTGCCACATTAGCCTGGGAGCTAAGAATAGTGGAGGGTTTTTTTTTGGGGGGGGGGTACCTGGGATTGCACTCATTTTGTGCTTGCAAGGCAGGCAGTAGCACCACTGTGCTATATCCAGCCCCGTGGTTTATGTTTTCTAAAGTTTGACAATTAGAATAATAGGAGATAGAGACCCTAATGAGGCCCATAAAGCCTAAAATGTTTACTATCTGTTGAACAGAAAAATTTTGCAGATTCCATCTTTAAGATAATGGAGCCACTTACTCCGCTCTTGTGCTGTTTTACTGTCCACCTAAATCACTATAGATGGTGGCATAGTGGTGTTCCCTACTAAATAGATCAAAGTGATTGCCAGCCACAGGAAGGTTTTTGATTAGGAAGGAAACAACTGCTAATGGCAAATGTTGAATAAAATTCAGACTGACTTATGGTTGGAGGTCTTCAAGAACAGCTTTGAACATTTCATTGAGCCTTTGTATTACATGATATCATTAAGTTTTAGAACTAGAAGAAAGCTTTAATCTAGACATTAATGAATATAAAGTATGGAGAAGAAAGAAAGATTTCTCAAAATGAAATTGCTTTTTAGATGTAAAGCTTTTCCAAAACTACCTTATTTGATGATTAATAAAGCCTCAAATTGGAAGCCAGGAATAAATTGGAGGCATTTAATCAATTCGTTAGCATCTCTAGCCCTGGGAGAGGACAGCAAAACCTATTGTTGCTATAATCTGATGTTGGGCAAGTTATTAAAAGTCTTTATGCTTTGGTATCTGCATTTGTGTTGGTAATAACAACAGTGGCTCTCATAAAATTGGGGGATGCGTTTGTAAGCATTTTACATAGTGTCCAACACAACTGTATACATGCTTGTTAAAGAAGGCAGTGGTTACAAGGATAGTCAGCTTTATTAATAGGTATTAAAGTTTCAGGAGTTATCTTTCTCAGGGTTTACACTGACCTTTAAATGTACTTTCTGTTGGATTATTACCTAACAGATGCCAAGGATATTGATGTGTAAATTATTCAACTTACAAGTTTTGTTAGTACTTCAAAATGATTTTTTTTCACAGGGTCTTGCTTTGTAGTTCAGGCTGGCCCTGAGCTCACTATATAGCCCAGGCAAGCCTGGAACTCAGCAATCCGCCTGCCTCTGCCTCCCGAGTGCTGGGATTACAGGCGAGAACCACCACGCCCGGCACTGTGGTTTATAGTTCACTGGGGACCAGTAACCAGGGACCTTGTGCTTCCAGGGCAGACACTGGAACCACGGAGCTAAACCCCTGGCCCTAAAATGAATTTAATAGTTAATTTTCATAATCTTTCTTTTGTCTTTCCATTTAAAAGCTAAAGTTTGAGCAGCAGTAGAGTAGGTACACCTTTGGCACATTTTCCAACCTGAAAAAAAGTTCACATTATTTGTAGTGCAGCATTAGGAAAGTGAGCAGATTGACTGATTGGTTCAATCAGGGTTCTGAAATTCCAAATTCAGGCTGGTGACTAATTATTTTATTCAGTCCTCAAGGTATATATCTCTAGTAGATTAACCTTATAGATAAATGCATAGGTTTACCTAAATATTCTTTATAATCTTTTCTCAACAGTTTGCAGTGTTGATGTGGGTATTTACCTATGTTGGTGCCTTGTTCAATGGTCTGACACTACTGATTTTAGGTAAGTATATAAAACCACTGGAATAAAAAATTCTAAAGTTTATGAAAGGGACTTAGAACTATCTGTGGAAAGTTCTCATATTGTAACAAAAATAGACATTGTAAATTTGAGGTTATGATTTCTTAATGTTGTTGATACTAGATGTTTGTTGATTGTAGTGCTACTTTAGTTCCTGAAGACTGCTTCAGCTAACACTGATAAAGCAGATAATGACCTCCCTCACAGTAGTGTTATAGGTTGATCAAAGATGCCTGTATTTAGAAAGTTCTATTGGGCCAGGAATTTGAATTTTGCTCAAGTGGTACTGTGCCTACCCTGGAAGCACAAGGGCCTGAGTCTGATCCCCCAGTATTGCAAAAAAAAAAAAAAAAAATCTGTGATACGATTTGGAGCAAGGCCTAACTCTTTAATTCATTCCCCTGCAGTGGGTCTTCAGCAGGAGATCTAGAGCATTCATTTACTATGGATACAATACTGCTTGGTTGTTATCTTATGTTGCCAGTTTGATAGTTCAGTTTTCCTTATTTAAATGTACTTTTGTATTTCCTTTTTCAGCTCTGATTTCACTCTTCAGTGTTCCTGTTATTTATGAACGGCATCAGGTATTTAAACTTCTGCTTTCAGAATACAGTGCTAACTATAAAACTAGATAAAGGAGAAATATGGTCTGAAGTATTTATTGGTACATAAGAACACTTAATACTTTTAGCAGCATTAATTTTCTAATAACTTCATTTCTTTCAGGCACAGATAGACCATTATCTGGGACTCGCAAATAAGAATGTTAAAGATGCTATGGCTAAGTAAGTTAATCTGCAACTGTTCTCAACTAAGAATGAAGTGTGCTGAATTTTAATAGTGGCGGTATTTTCTTATTACAAGTATAATGAGAAAACTTAATTAAACCATAATATCTGACAAAAGATTATTTTTGTAACATTTGGGTCATCACTAGCTAGTACTGTGTATTTAATTTGTGAGGTAAAGGTGACAAAATTATAGTTTATATTTTGGTAACTTTAGTACTTCATTTCTTTTTTTTTTTTTTTGAGACAGGGTCTCGCTTTGTAGTTCAGGCTGGCTCTGAGCTCACTATGTAGCCCAGACAAACCTTGAACTCAGCAATCCTCCTGCCTCTGCCTCCCGAGTGCTGGGATGACAGGCATGAGCCACCATGCCCGGCTTTGTGGTATGCGGTACTGATTGCTCATGGCATTGTTATATGTGGTTACCGGGGATCAAACCAGGGACCTCGCGGGTGCTAGGCAGGCGCTGGAACCACTGAGCTAAATCTCCGGCCCAGTACTTCATTTCTTATATAAGCTAAATCATAACCATAGCTCTTGAAGGATGGCATTTTTTTAAGAAGCAAAACCAAAATAACATTATTTACATTGATATTTTTACCTCCTGTTCATTTGTAGACTCCAAGCAAAAATCCCTGGATTGAAGCGCAAAGCTGAATGAAAAAGCCCCACATCGTTAAGTTCGTCTACACAGGGGATATTCATTTGATGACATGGGGGAGGGTCAGGGAAGAACGAAACCTACAGCGCGGTGCAGTTTCACCCATCTTTGGCAGTGCACTGTTTGAGGAAAAATTACCTGTCTTGACTGCCATGTGTTTATCATTTCTAAGTATTGTAAGCTGCTATGTATGGATTTAAATTGTAATCATATGTTTTCCTATATGAGGCACTGGTGAATAAAAAGTGATCTGAGAAAGCTGTATCTTACATTTTGTTGCAGGTAGTCTTGCTGTATTTTGGAAAGTTGCAGAGAAGGTAGAGCTGAACAAAACAACCCTTTTCACAGTTTGTGCACTGTGTATCGTCTGTGTAGATTGATGCAGATTTTCTGAAATGTTTAGACAAGATCATACCACTAAGGCAGGAATGAAAAAGCTTGCCTTTCTGGTATGTTCCAGGTGTTTTGTGAATTTTACTGTTATATTAATTGCCAATATAAGTAAATAGATATATATCTATATATAGTGTTCACAAAGCTTAGACCTTTACCTTCCAGCTGCCCCACCATGCTTGATATTTCAGTCATTGGTTATACATGTGTAGTTACAAGGCACATAGCTAGAACAAGAAAATACTTTTAGGAACATTACCATCTGTTTTCACTATGAAACAATGCCACGTCAATCTCCAATACAAACTTCACTGCACAGACTTACTGTAGTAGTTAATTTTGTCACAAGCTCAATCTATGGACTGAATCTAATGCTTCCAAAAATATTGTTTGCAAATATCAAACATTGTTATGCAAAAAACTGAAGACTTATACCATTGTGGTTTAAGCTGTACTGAACTAAATCTGTGGAATGCATTGTGAACTGTAAAAGAGTATCAATAAAGCTTATAGACTTAAAAATGTGTGGTATTTTGCTTTCATGACGGGATAGCACATTTAAAAGTGGACAGGGCTAGGGATTTAGCTCAAGTGGAACCACGCGTACCTTGGAAGCACAAGGGCCCGAGTTCTATCCCCAGTACTGGCCAAAAAAAAAAAAAAAAAAAAAAAATATATATATATATATATGTATATGAAGTGAAGTAAATTTAAAAGTGGACACAGAAAAGACTACATCAATGAGTGGTAACTCAGAAAACAGGTCAAAGAGCATGTTTATGTAAGAAAATTTATTTGACACATACTAAAATGTTTTTAAAGTTTTGGTCATTTGATGACTGAAAATAAATTCATGCACCAATATTTTAATGTACAGTGCAGTATTCACGAATATACATAAAATTATGACATATATAAATGTTTACAAATAAGATTTAAGAAGTGTTCTCAATACATACACTATTGCTTTTTTAAATATACGTAGTTGTAGTTGTACATATCATTGATCAGTTCACTTTTCATCCAAATGGTTATTTCAGTGTAAGAGCCAGTCAGAAGGAAAGGTCATTAGCACAGTATAGGCAGACATGGTTATCACTCAGCATCACCAGTCACGTAATTACAGAAAACAGAATTAGGACTCGATAGGGACTCTACTGTGGGCCCAACAATCTATTAGTGGATCAATGTAAGGCATTAATCAACTGGCATATAAAAATAGCTTAAAGAGTAATCTAATCCATTTAGAATGCTGAAGCACTTCTGTGGTAAATGTATCTATTCTTTAATTGAAAATGCTTCATTTCACCTGTTCTAAACTGACAACTGCACCTAGCCAGAACTCAAGTTTTGGTGCCCTGACCGGGACTCGTGGCCTTCTGTCCTCGGAGCCGCCGTCCTCCCACCAGTCTTCCCTTGAGTGTGGTCAGCCCTGCCCTACGTCGTGGTTCACAACACGTTTGCTGAAGGTCTCGGGGGCTGACTTTCCTTAATACTTTGTAAGTCACATTTTATTACAGAACAACTCTGAGGAACTGAAAGCTAAATTATCTCGCTTTATACTTCTGGTATATATTTCTTGGTAAATATTCCTTGGATTTAGGAACTTGTTCCACAGGGGTTTTGTTTTACATCTAGTCCTATATAGTTTACCTAATACAAATTAATGAAGTTAAATCAGCCCCACTCTGGAGGTGGTAAACCAAGGTATAGCTTCAGATACCTCATTTTAAGAGTTAATGAGACAGGTTGACTTCTACTTAGACACAGTTGACAGTTTTGTTTTTCCTCTTCCATTTTGTAGCAGTGGTTTGGTTTAGAATTCTATTTTGAATTTATGCAGGTTTGGCACTAACAATGAAAATTCATTCTACTCCCTGACAAACTTTCGTTTCTTCGCTGCTCACCTTCCTTAGAACCACAATTTCCCAAGCAGGTAACTGATGTCTCTTATTTAAAAAGCCTTGACATAAACACAGGACATGAGTGACAGACTTAATCAGCTAAGGGTCCTGAGCCCTCCTCAGTTTTGAAGTTTTAGCACCATACGTAGAAAGGAGATAATCTGCGGGAGGTGAAACAGCAGCCCACAAAACGGGAAACTTTCAAAGGCACTTAATGGATAGAAAACTGCAAATGAAACATTAAAAAATTAAGTTTCTCAACTTGTTTGTACATGGCTCATTTGGTTTTGAAAGCTAAATGTAGAGAACAGCTATCAAGAGTTCTAGTACTTCGGAGCATCTAACAGGCTGTCTTGATCAACTTATTTGTAAAAATGAACATTTTTGAAGAAACAACAGCAAAACATCTTTTGTAAAAGTTGTGATGCAAATTAAAAGCTACATACTGGTTCGAGTAACTGAAGCTTTAAATTTTGTCAGTGGGCTACATCATAGAATTTGTCAGTGTAGTACGCACGTGTAGTTTTCAGTCTGAGAGGCGAGTAGTCTTTAACATTACAGAACGTTACCTTCTAAGAGTCCAGGTCATGGGAGCAGTCCCACGAACTTCACCGGCACCTGGAGTATGTGCGTCCCCGCAGCTTGGGAGGTATTTCCCAGCAGTTGGTGGCGAGGTGGCTGAGCACGGCCTCAGCAGTTGCTGGGGTGGTGGAGCAGCAGCAGTAACAGAAGAGGTTTCCGGTACTTACAGACATCGCCACACAAATACACTAAAGAAACCAGACCAAAAGTCACTTTTGCATGGCTGTATAATTTTGTCAGATGGCCAAAAATTGTGGTAAGTGGTCATAAATCAAGCTCGAGTGGTACATTTATTTCAAAATGTAAAGTAGGGATCTTGGCACCCCAGGTTAGGGTCTATTGTTCTTTATGATTTTTGTTTAGTTTGGCTCTTTGGGTAGCTTGAGTGTCTGCTGAACAGTCAACGATGGCTTTTGGCAGTTTGACTTCACACTATCGTTACCACTGAAAAGGATTTATCTGCACCACTTGAGTCAGAGAGCCGAGTCAGGATCATGAGATGCTCCTGGACCTTCAAAGGCCCCTTTGCCCTGAACTTTAAGATTACTCTGGAGTCTTAACCTTCAAAGGCCCCTCTGTCCTGAACTTTGAAGATTACTCTTGAGTCAGACTTCGTAAGCAAATCCCCTTCGATCTTCCCACTGGGATAACCGAGTAACTCTGGTCTCGTTGCTAGCTTATTCAGTTTGGCTGGTGCACTTTCAACAGTTGTTTACACTCCACAGTGATCTGTTGTCAGCACTTAGCTCAAGGGTTTTAAGTGCCAGCAACGGTTGGTACAGCAAGCTGGAGAATCACACTCTCCAGCGGGCTGTCAGGAAGCTTCCCTGGGGCCAAGTTCTCCACAATGCTTTCAGTTGAGATTTTCTATAGGTGCCTTTCCCACAACCTAACTTAAGCCACCGAAAGTAGCAGAACGCACGTATTTCTATATCCTAATTTTGGGCTGAACAGAAACCAGTACTTGTGGTGCAATAAAGCTTTTCAGTGACATTAGATGTAGAGAAACAATGATCTAAACCTGTTCTTCCACACTGTAATAAGAGTTAAGCCCTTGGAGGGGTTGAAGCAAGCTGAGCAGGTTGATGGCCCCCTGCGAACCTGGGAGGTTACGATTCTTCAAAAACTGGCTCCCTAGTCTCATGCACAACAATGTGCTGATTTCTCATTAAGGTTGAAAGCTGCCTTAGTTTATGGTCTAAATACCTGGTTAAATGTCTCCTGCTTCTACTAGTGCTGAGCCTCATTGTATTATTTCTTCCCTGATCTTATGGCGAACTGGGCTAGCACTTGCCCTGCTTTGTTTTGTAGGGTAACCAAAGCTCAGTATCAGTGAGATCTTTAAATTTCTCTTGGTTGTAAGATTATACACCTTAAGGACACTAGTCATCACCTGGGAGTTCTTAAAAAAAAAAAAAAACAAATGAAATTTCCATTCTAACCCGATTTTTCTTAATGCTCCGAGCTGTCAAGAGCGCCTAGGAAAAATCAGCCAACTTGAGCCTCACCCTTTTGCTTCTCCCCAACTGCTCAGAATGGCTGTCACATGACCTTAGCTTCTCATCAATCCCAGGATGGCTCTCGTGGGGACACAGGCCAAGATTTAGGTTGACCATCACCAGACACTGAATACCTTCCTTAAACTTGGAAAGCCACTGCATTTAGTCTCAGAATCTCCCCATAACTATCCCCTACCGTCAACTCCTTACCCATGTCCTTGGCAGAACCTGACCCAGAGGACCCTTGGAGTAGGGAAGGAGAAGAGGCCAGGCCTGAGTCAGAACCAGAGCAATCAGGTTAGTACCTGCAGTCGTCTCCTCCAGCGCTAACCACGTACTTGTCGTCATAGGAGAAACGGATGTTCGTCACGTGAGCTGAGTGACCAAAGTAACGCTTATGTTTGGCCTGTAAGCAAAAGCACATGGAGAGGGCTGAGAGGTCTGGTAACCGCAGAACACACCCCGGACTCAGCACCTGAGGGCTCTGGGCCCTTCCTCTTGGAAGCTGCCTCCCTGTGGGGACTCGTGTTTGGTCTGGACATCTGTGAGCTAACCTTTTACAGACTTTCCAGCCTCTTACTCTTGCCCAGCTTGTGGCCATTTTGTCCACTCCCTTCCCTCCTCCCACCTTCCAGGGCTGACCTTCCAGAGGGAGAGGAAAAGGTTAGTCATTGCCAGACCGCCACAGGGTGAGGACAAGATCCCTTGTCTTCCAGAGGGCCATCTAGATGTGGCCACTATTTCCTGCACACTGCAGGAACGGAGCAAGCCTGGAGGCAATGGAAGGCTCTTACTCAGGAAAACTTACAAATTTTTCTGTGCATGGAAAATCAAAGAGCTTCACAAGCCCAAAATCATCTCCTGTGACAATGTTCAGGCCAGCGTGGGTCACACATGCACAGTTGACATCAGCCTTGTCTGCATTTCGTGGCCAGATTCCAATAACTTCATCTCCCAGAATGCTGTTCAATAAGAAGTGTTGGGAAGATGTGAGAAAGTTTCCTATGGCCAGTCATCCCCCCCCCCCCCAAACAGGGTGCTTGGAAACAAATATCTCTGCTAATTGAGGGTGGTCACGTCTTCCGCCATGGAAGCATCCATCCCTTTCTCTGTACATTGGTACCAGCACATACCTCCTCTGCCTCAGTCCTCCAATACTCCACAAAGTAAAGTTACCCCTATCTTTGCCTCCTTCTCCCCCAGAGCCCTCTGGAATACATGTATGGGAAGAAAGGAGGGGGTTGTCCCTTCAGACTCTAGGCTTAAAGAGTCTCATCCCTTGATTTGGCCAGGTGTTTCTTATCCTGATGAACAGCAGTCACAGTATAGCCTTCCCTTTCCCTTCCCCCTTGGTGACTTGGTGTACTTGGTGTGGCCAAAACCTGGGAGATGGCTTCCCTTTGAACTTGCTGGGGTTGGGGACTGGTACATGTGATTATATTAAAAGAGGGACTTTACATTTAAAAAAAAAAACCCATATCAGATCAAGCCACAAGCCTAAACCAGTGCCAATAACCTCCCACCCTCACTTCTCTAAGGAAAAAAGCTCTCATCTCGTAGCCATCGCAGAGCTGGGACAGAAGACTCCCTGTTCTTTCTTCCTCAACATACGTCTTCTTTAGTCACCTTGTCCAGGAAGCCCAGGTGATCTTCTCAATGACCACGGCTTCGGTTACCTGCTTCCCCAGGGGGACCTCGTGCACCTGGCGCTTATAGGCTCCTGTTGATACCTGCAAGTAGAAGGGGTCATGTATCACCTTTCCCTCACAAACCAAAGGCCTCTTTTTGTGTGCTGTTTTCTAGAACATAGCCTTTGCCTCTGTATAGTATGATTTTCTCCAAACTCAAACTCAGCTCCAAGCTGCAAAGTTAGGGCCAACACTGCAAAATTCACAGAGCGGGATTCTTCCATCCATTTTCTCACTGTTCTCTGGAGGCCTACGCCAATAGTTCTCCAAGTGTGGTTCCTGACCATCAACTGGAAGCTGGTTAGGAATGCAAATTTTTGGCCCCATTCCAGATCCACCACCTCAGATGATTTCAGGGTGGGACCTAAAAAGCTTTCAGTAGACTTCAGGTGATTTAGATACACCACGGAGAACCAAGAACTCAGGACCTGTGGCAGAGAGGTGAGCCAAGTTTCCTCAGGGATAGCAGGTGATTTCAAGGTGTCTAGTGCCTTGTTTTTCTGCCAGTCTTCTAAAGGAACCTTGACTTTTTCCACTCAGGAACTTTCCCAGCAAATGGCCATCGCCCACATGCTCAGCTCGCGTGCCCCATGGTGCCTCCACCCAACCTACCCTGGCTTTCCGTCCATCCTTGGAACAAGCTGTCTTTTCCACCTTAAGCCATTCACGTAGATGGCTGGGACAGGACTCCTGCCCCTCTTCGCTGGCTAACTCCTACACATCCTACAGTCCTCAGTTTAAATACCAGCTGCTCAGAGAGGAAACAAATCTATACTCAGCACCATGTGAAACATTCCCCAGCACCCTACACTTTTTGCTTTCTCCATGCAATCGTAATTTGTAATCATATGTATATTTTGTAATTGTTTAATGCTTGGCTTCTCCATGATTAGAGCAAGCTACAAGAACCACCATGCCATTTCGTTCATCTAGAAGCTTAGCGTAGTGTTGGTTCAACTAATTCTTTGTTGAATAAAGGAAAGCATCCTTTCTCCCATCACAACATCCAGGCTCACAAATGAACAATTTTTTTTCAGTGCTAGAGAAATGTTTTATTTTTAGCTATCAGGCCCAAGCGTGGGACCCACTTCATGCTTCCTTCACAGGCTGACTCCCTTGAAACCCAAAGATGGGCACATAATTCAAGCCCACTGCCTGGAGTTCAGCTTCTAAGTTTAGAGGGACCACTCTGGATGGCAAAATTTGGAAAGGAAATGAATAAGAAATGCATAGCTTAGCTGGGCATGGTGGCTCATGCGTGTAACCCCAGCACTTGGGAGGCAGAGGCAGGGGGATTGCTATGAATTTGAGGCTACTCTGAGCTACATAGTGAGTTCAGGGCCAGCCTGAATTACCAAGTGAGACCCTGTCTCAAAAAAAGAAAAGAGAAAAGAAATGCACAGCCTAGTGCAGCCCCTGTAAACTTGAAATTAGGAAGCTTTGAAGGGAGGCCATGTGTTTCTAAAAACAAAAAAACCTAAAGAATAACTTTAAATTTTCTTCTATTAGATTCTCTAAGCCTCTGTTTCTCCATTTATAAAACAGGCAGATCATAGAAGCACTCAAGTAATACAAGGTATTATTGATTACCTTTAATATAAGTGAACCTGAAGCATACCTGAATGTATCTGCTATCTGCAGAAAAATCCATCTGAATGACGAAGCTTGGGATATCTTTGCAGTAGCCAATGCGGTTCAGACTTGTACCCTGAGTAAGGTCATAGAAGTCAACTGTGTGCTCAGAAGAACCAACAGCTAAGAATCGGTTGTCTGGGCTGATTCTAGAAGAAAAACAATCCAAGAACATGTCCATGAGGAGATAGTTTGTAGCCGGTCAGGCATGAAGGCTGCTCTGTAACAGGCCTCCCAGGCCCAAAGATCGTGGGATCTTCATGCGACTCATGCAGTTACCTTCTCTCTTCTATGGACTAAAACAGTTTCTCTATGTTAAACCCCACAGAAGGAAGTGGCTGGGTGCAGCCTTTTGGAAGATGACATCTTACAATTGGTTTCTTTACATTCTTAGGGAAATTAGCAAAGAATGAAACATGTGAGGGGTTATCCTTTCAGTTTTTTGTGATACTGACCCAACTTTTTATTCCCCCCACACCATCTACCTGTCTCCTCCCTGCTCAGACCACCTAACTTATGTACCTGATATCTTGGATGGCAGATTTTCGGTCTCGTTTCTTTCCCCACATTTTCAAGCTGTTCACCAACAAGATGACAAATTCTCCGTTCTTCATGCCAATGGCCACCATCTCCCCATCGGGGCTATAGGCTGCACACCTGGCTGCATGGCCCAGGTTCACCTTGTTTAGCAGCTTCTACATTAACACAAAGAAAGTCACCTAGGGCCAGGCCTCCTCAGCTGATCCCAGGGGAAGAGCAGCTCCCGGCAGCTCCAGCCACCCTTGCTGCCATGGTAGACAGCACACCTCAAGGTTCTACATCAAAGGTGGGCAGTATTTTGTGATTACGGCAGCCTGGGGACAGCATGTTTCAGTGCTGAGTTTGGCAAACTCTGCAAACAAGGTTACGTATTATAGATTGGAGGTCATTCACTCCTACAAACAGGCTAAAGCCAGATTTGGCCCTGGAGCCATGGAACACAAAGCGCTTGATTATGAGAAAGAATTTAAGCTTTGGCTTTTGTTAGCTCAGACTCTGAATCCTGGCTCTGTCACTTACTAGATGGGAGTGTTCAAGTTAGTTACTTCCCAGTTTTCTCATTTATAGTATTAACAACAATGTCATGGAGTAGGTGGCATATAATGAAGTAGTACAGTGGACCCTTGACATACAAAAAAACTTGGGTTGTGACTGGAATTTTAGTTTTAACTTATGAACAAAGTCTTCAGTTACCACCTGAATGCTGGCCACTTATGCTTCCAGATGGTCTCAGATACATTTAGGCCTTCACTCTTGAATGTTCTCGAAGAACATTACAACATCCTTTCCTGTGTGTGGTTGAGAAATCCTGGGCTAGTGTCTCTCTGAGGACACTGAGATCTGCCTGGATACAGGAGAGACTTTGAAGAGTGTGTGGAGGACCCCGAGCCCTCAATTGGCCAACTTGGGTTATAAACACTGCTGGCAAACAAGTCGAGTTCAAAAGCTGAGTCCACTGTAGCTAGATATTTCATTAAATGGTAGCTATTAATAAAAAAATTTAACAACTTAGGAGTATAGCAACCATGATATGCTTTCACATGTGTATTCTTTGACTGTTCCACTAAAAATATGATTAAAACAACTATTAGCTACTTTGAAATAAAATCAAGTATTTTAATTATTAAAATTTAAGTACTTGTTTTGGATTAGATGAGGATTGAGGATCAGTAACACTCCCCACTCCCTGGAATTTTTTTTTTTTTGAGACAGGGTCTCGCTCTGTAGTTCAGACTGGCCCTGAGCTCACTATGTAGCCCAGGCAAACCTCGAACTCAGCAATCCTCCTGCCTCTGCCTCCCGAGTGCTGGGATTATAGGCGTGAGCCACCACGCCCAGCACTGTGGTATGTGGTATTGATGGCTGCTGGGCGTGAGTCTCCACACCCAGCATCGTATGTGGTTACTGGGGATCGAACTCAGGACCTTGCGCTTGCGAGGCAGGCGCTGGAACCACTGAGCTAACCGTCCAGCCCAATATTTTTTATTAGTATTCATTTTTACCCAAGTGACCTGTAAAACGGTTTTACCAGGCTCTAAGGGAAACCTTGGGATTTGGCTGGAAATACATTTGCCTGTTTGAGAACAGTTGACACTTTAACATTTTTTTTTTTTTTTTAGGTTTTGTGGGTTCAGTGACATTATTTGTGTACTATAAAACTTTATGGGTGGTTATATAGCCAAAAGGTAGTCTGGGTGCAAGGGGACTTTGCTTATTGTCGGCTCTCTGACTTAATTGCTGACCTTTTCCAGGTCACATCTCTAGTTTGACGGCAGCCCACTCCTCACTGTTCCCACGGCCGCAAAGCCACAGGGGAGCCTCAGAGCCAGGCAGAGCGGCCCCTCACCTTGTCAGCCAGGTCCCAGATCCGGGCTGTGCCATCATTGCTGGCAGAGATGAAGATGTCCTTGGAGGGGTGTGTGGCCAGGCCCCAAATCTCCCCCTCCATGTGTCCATCGATCAGGATGTTGGAAGCAGCATTTTTTTCACCAACTTCAATTATCTCTCCATCTTTGGTTCCTACTAGAATTTTTCCCTGTTGTAACCAAAGTACTATTAGAAGGAGGACAACGGTATGATTTTATGCATATGAGATACCTATAGTATTCAAATTCTTAGAGACAGACAGTAGAATGATAAGGGACAGAGGGGGGAGTAAGGGTGTGAGTGGACAGAGGAGGGAGTAAGTGTGTACTGGGAACAGTGTCAGTAGATGAAGAAAGTTCTCTGGATAGGTGGTGGTGATGGCGCAACAGTGTGTATATACTCCATGTCACCAAACTCTATGCTTTAACACGGTTAACGTGTAAGCTTCATATAATCTATATTTTACCACAGTTAAAAAAAAATAAAAAAACCACTGTTAGAGAAACTTGGGACAGTGGCTGTGCTTTCTGGCATTAAAGTAGGAAGAGCCGAGAGGTGATCATTAACCACCTGTCTGTAAGTGATCTCCGTTTTCTTGCTCTGCCTTTTCTCCATTAACTACCTCACGCGGGAGCTCTGTCAGCCTCTGCGAGGGCATTCCAGGGACTGCACCTCACGACAGAGGAGATCAGTCCATTTCTGCTCCCAGACAGCACATGCACTATGATCTTCCTCCCACAGAACAAAGATCTATTTCCTGACAACGTCCAGGTTCCGTGGCTCCTTCTGTTTCTGTCTCCCATAACTGCCCGTTCAGATGACTCTCACTTAACTATATGAAACACTATTCCTAATTTCAATGTATGTGGAGCCCCCAAAACAAGTTTGCCTTTCTGGACAGAGAACATCTAGAAAAAAAAATCTTAGGCTGATGCCAATTAAAAATATAAACACACAATATTAAATAGAGGTTAGGAGACTTGTTTTCAAGTACACTGAATCTTCTGGCATAATTTAAAAAGAAAAACAAATACACAGGTTGAGGCCATATCACTTGGTTTCTGGTCTGACAGATCAGGTGTTTTTTTTTTTTTTTTTTGAGACAGGGTCTTGCTTTGTAGTTCACGCTGGATCTGAGCTCACTATGTAGCCCAGGCAAGCCTCAAACTCAGCAGTCCTCCTGCCTCTGCCTCCCGAGTGCTGGGATTATAGGCATGAGCCACCACGCCCGGCACTGTGGTATATAGCATTGATTGCTGATGGGCTTGAGTCACCATGCCCAGCATTGTATGTGGTTACCGGGGATCAAACTCAGGACCTTGCGCTTGTGAGGCAGGTGCCAGAACCACTGAGCTAACCCTCTGGGCCCAGATCAGGTGTTTTTTTTGTTTTTTTTTTTTTTGAGACAGGGTCTCACTTTGTAGTTCAGGCTGGCTCTGAGCTTACTATGTAGTCCAGGCAAGCCTCGAACTCAGCAATCCTCCTGTCTCTGCCTCCCAAGTGCTGGGATTACAGGCATGAGCCACCATGCCCGGCCAGATCAGGTGTTTTTAACACTCAGCTGAAGTACAAGTTGAAAACCAATGGGATCTTCCCCCAGTGATTATTTAATAACCTCTCAGCTTGTACGAATATTTAATCTACAATAACAGCTTCCATCCCCTAGTGACTACAGCGCCAGGAGTCATGAGGGGACTGTCATGCCTGGTATGTGCACCCCTCGCACCCACCACACAGCTCCAGCTGCTGGGCACGGAAAGGTAAGAAGCACTCCCAGGGTCTCGCAGCCAGCACCCCAGGGGAGTCTGCCACACCTCCACTACAGCGTGATTCACACCTTAGACTTGTTTTAAGGCTGCACCAACTGGCACAGAGGAAGAGGCTGCCTGGAAAGGCTTGTGGGACCCCACCCGCCTCGGCTAGGCCTGTGGGGAGCTCAGGGGGGCGGGCCGTCCTCACTTTGCCTCGGCACACAGAGCGCACACACTCCACCAGCTGCCCTGTCTCCAGCTGAAACGCTCGGCAGCGCTTCATCTCCTGGTCCCATAGCTTCACAGCACCTCCTTCTTTGGTCCTAAAAAACAAACCGTTCAGCTATTATCCTTGTCCTCAGCTTCCTCATGACCCTCTCCGCCCCTTTCTCCACTCATCAACGTCATGGTGCCCCAGACCCAGCAAGAGGGACCCCTTCTTAGGTGCCCGATGTGCAATTACAACCCCCTTGACCTTTGACATTTCCTCAACGGGCTTCAAATGCTACTGTGCCCGGAGGAGAGGAAGTGTGTTCTGGAAAGCCAGACTGCAGGAGAATGTCTCTCCCGTCTTCACGCTCTCCTTTCCTGATGTCCCACTGGGACGCCTGTCGTGCCTCACCCTCCCGGAAGAGTTCACCCCAAGGCCTTGCGCATTCTAGACAAATGCTCAGTACTGAGCAACGTCCAACTCTTTTTATTTTCTGACAGGCCTTGTTAACTCTCCCAGGACGGTCAAGAGGATTGAACTTGCACCTCTTCTGTCTCAGAAGAACTGATCCCTCTTGGGGAGCTGGGGTGACAGGCATGTGCCAGTGCTTTCAAATACCTCTCAGGCTTTTAAGACTACCAGTAAGCACTTTTCTACTCTTTCAAAGTTTTTGGTTATGGCCCTTTTGGAGACATAGCAGACTCATCTCCCTAGACTAAAAAAGATAGGAACGTGACAATCTGCATTTTCTTCCACTTCACAGATGCTTCTGTCAGTTTCTCCCAAGAAGGAAAGGAAGGACAAGTTGTCCTCAAGATGCTCCCACGTACGGTCGCTCTTTGCCTCCGGTCACGATGAGTCCATCCCGAAGCGTGGTGTACATTGTAAACACAGGGCCTGTGTGAGCCTTGGCCACCAGTCGGATGAGAAAGTGGTCCTTCCACACGTAGACATCTCCGTTGATGGCACCCGTGAAAGTGAGGTTATTCTGCAATCAAAGAGACATCTCCCATACGAGGAAACCTCAAGAGGGACCCCTCCCGGCTACCTGCTCCTTTTCATTAAGAGGACCAGGTGTCCACAGGCAACAGAGTTTGCAGAAAAGCCACAGAAAGCATAAGCCAATCGCCTTGCTTTGAATTTTACTCTCTTTAGCTGGTTTAGTAGCTCTGCACAAACAGAAGCACGTGCCAGGGGCATCAGTGGAAGGGACAAGCCCCACTCTGAAAGGGAACTTCCTGCGGCTCATGTGTACGGTGGATAATTCCACACCTAGAAGGCCGAGAGGGGAATGTCTTCCGGACTGCACTCGAGGGAGCTTGCACCGGCTGAGGGGCTCCATGGCCCACTTAGGGGGCAAGCGGCTGACTCGCAGAGCAGGAGGCTGGGAAGACATGTTCCCAGCATCCTCGGCCGGTTACCTAAACCCAGCTCCGCGGGGCCTGCGTATCAGGGCCTGCCCTGGAATCACTTACCAGGGTAGGGGCTGCGGGGCTTCCTCTGATTACCACTTTGAGAAGTAGGGAAAATACACTCATCTTATCCATCTGTGCTAAGGGACTACTGAGCGCTAAGAGCCAATAAAGGAGATAATGTGAAAATGGTTTCGAGCTTTGGACAACTCCTACCCCCACGCCCATGCCCAGGGTTCAGGGGGCCCTCGGGGGAGGCATCTGCTGGAACTCACAGCACCGAAGGCCACGGACAGCATCGTCTGCATCTTGGCGGCCTCCATGGACCCGATGACCCCTTTCTTGTAAAGCAGGGCGCTGCCCGCCAGAGTCCAGAACTTCATATGTTTGACTCCAACGGATACGAACTGTGTGTCAGAGTCGGGGCGAAATTCCACCACAAATATGCGCTCCAGGTGGCCCCCTCGACTGGCAACCTTGGCACCTGTGGGGGGCGTGGTCCGGTGAGGGGGCTCGGGCACATCCCGCCACGCCATCTTTAACAGCCCTCTCTCCCCTTGGGTGCTGAGCCCAAAGAGTGAGGCGCCAGTGACCCACAGCGTCTGTCTGGGACCAGAGCGGAGAGGGGGCCGGGAGCCGGGAATTCCCGGATCAGGAGGCCGCAGAAGGACAAGGCCATCCACGGCCTGCCCCAGCGTTGCTACAGAGCCCACCTCCCTCCCTGGACGGCGCTGGGGACTCGCGTTACCTCAGTATGATACTCTCTCTGCTTCTTTTCTTTAAAAAATTATCTCCATCTCTTTTCATTTTTGATATATCTACCTTTCCTCTCCTTGATCCATTTTGCTTTTTCTTATCTCCCAAGTTTCATTTAAAGTTGGTATTAATCAAATCTTGACTCCACCATTTACTTATCCAGTATCTCTGGACAAATTATTTCATTTCTCCATGCCTCAGTCCCCTCATGTAAACTGGACATAATAATAGTTCCTATTTTATGGGTGTTTTCAGAATTAAAGGAACTGACACAAGTGAAGCTCTTGACACAAGGTTTGTACTGTGAGTGCTGAGTGTCCATCATTACTATCATCTTTGCTTCTCTCTTTTTTTTTTTTTGCTGTACCTAGGATCAAATTCGGGCCCTTGAGTGTCCAAGGTTGGCATATATCACTTGAGCTAAATCCCCAGCCCTAGCTATCTCTTTTTTATGTCATTATTTTCAACACCTAAAATTTTTGTATTAAACTTCTATTCTTCTTTCAAGTTTTAAAACTTATTCTCAGCATTCTAGCTCCAAGTACCTTTTCTTGTTATTCCTTTTATTATTTATGAAAATCTTTTTCATTTTACATTGAAATTTTTTTTTTTACAATGGCTCCCTAGTAGAGAGGTGCTGTGGGTTTTTAACAAAGCTCGGCCTGCAGCTTCCTCTCCGATGATTCCCAAAGGAAGCCTTTGCAGGGAAAGCTGGGGGGACCTGCGTGGTCCCCGTTCCTAGCTGTACTTCTCTCTCAGCAGCTGGAACCTTGATTCACCACTGACAGCAGTGACAGCGAACCTTTGAGAGCTTTCAGTGATAATAAACAGCCCGCTGCAGCATATATACCACAGGTTCGCCACCACTGATCTAGAACTCACGGCTCTAAAATCCATGGTCTCCAAGGAAACCATAAACAAAGTTAAAAAAAACAAGACTGGTAGAAAGAATTTGCAACTCTTAGAAGAGCCAAAGGATTAATATCAATAATTTATATAGAACACATGATAAGCTAAATAACCTTCTATGCCCTACAGAAGGATTTCAGGTACATTACGGAAGAAGGAATGCAAATGGCTAAGAGACGGAACTAGTCTTAGGGAGATGCAAAGGAACAATCAGATGCATGTTTGTAAAGTCATTGCTTTAATCTCATGGATACCTCCAATTGTGGAAACACCTGTCTCCATATTTGGTTTTGCTTTTAGTCTGCTCAGAACAAAATTATACAGATTTATGTAGAATCTGGCAACACACATTTTATGTAAAAAGTTCATTTCAAATTCTAATGTAGGGCTAGGGATTTGGCTCAGTGGTTCTGGTGTCTGCTTTATAAGCGAAACATCCCAAGTTCGATCCTGCAACCACATACAACAATACCAGGTGTGGTAACTCGTGCCCACCAGCAATCAGTGCCACACAACACAATGCCAGGCGTGGTGCTCATGTCTGTAATTACAGGAGGATTGTTATGAGTTCAAGGCTTGCCTGGGCTACATAGTGAGCTCAGAGTCAGCCTGAACTACAAAGCGAGACTTTGTCTCAAAAAAATAAATTCTAGTGTATAACCTACATACTACATACAAATACACACACAGACACATACACAGGTGTGCCTTTCTCCAAAATGATCCTTTAACAAAGAAGGAATATGTTAACATGGTCTGTGAATATAACAATAAAGTATCTAAACCTTCTCAAACAATTGTTATTTATCTATAAGCAGGACTTCAAGTAAAGGAAAGGCCACACTAAAAAGGGAGAAGAAAGGTCATGTTCAGAGTCAACCGGGAGGAGGTGGTGGCTTGTAGGGACTGCGTGATGTTATCACGGGTGCAGAAGCTTCTGTACAGACTGGTTCCAACAGTAACAATAGGAGAATACTGCCAAAGGGCAGGCTTCTGTTTTCCCTGGCAGCTTGTTTAAAGGCCTGGCTCCTCCACTCCTACCTGGAGGATGGGCAGGGGCTGGGTGAGCAGGAGTCGGTACCAAGGCAGGGCCAGAGCAAGTGCTGCCTGGAGGGAATGAGGCACGGGAACCTGAGGTAAGAAGACAGGGCTGGTGTGGGGCTGTGTCTAACTGTCGTCCCAGGGGCTGGCACCGGAGTCACCACTGAAGGAGAAAAGCACTGCAAAGCCAGCTATAGCTTCACGCGGAAGGGCTTGCCCCTAAGAGCTCTCCAAGTGCACAGACTCCTTACAAGTGACAGGGGCCGCATCACTGGAAGTATTTAGGCAGAGAAGAGAACAAAGCCGTTAGGAAGAGTTTCTCTATCGGCTCAATCCTGACTGGCACCCAGGCATCTCTAGTCCTAACTCTAGGACACACTGAGACTGTTACAGGTTAGGTTTTTCATCTGAGCAGAGTCTAGCCAATCTGTGGGTCACGTGACACTACCAGGAACAGAACCGGCATCCAAGGAAAGAGATCATGGGGCTACCGGGGGGGGGGGGGGGGGAG